>CATIWF010019753.1:0-17002 GCA_949630135.1 Balakata baccata | reverse complement strand
CTTCATGCTATGTTTCATATCATGGACTTTCATTAATCAGTTTAAGATCTATATCAATTAATATGCAAATGAATACTAATATAATGAAAGAATGCCTTTATGAATGTGTACACTAAGTGCTTAAGGCGATTGCCTTTTGGGAACATCTTTAACAATCCCCCACTTGCACTAAAGCCAATCGCCATTATACATTACACTATAGGCGAGAATATGACTATCATATTCATTTTGGGGTTTTGGTCTAGTGACTCGATTAGATATTTTCTGATCAGTAGGAACTCTTTCTCTCATTACATCAAATCTACTATTGATTTCTAAAATCAATTGATAAGATTGAGTACTTGTTTGGACCTTTTGATGAGACCATGATTCCTTTACTTATGCAATGGCTCTATTATTGTTCTAATCATATTGGACTTACAATACTAGGAATCACTTCTACCATATGATGAATTACTTTTCCAAACTACTTCCTCAACTACCTTAGAAGCTGTAATGTACTTTGAGTTATGGACTCATCAGTCATCATCTGTGTGGAACTTTTCCAATTGACTAGATAGCAATTTAATGTGAATACACAGCCCGAGTAGGATTTTGAGTTATCTTTGTCGAATTAGATGCTAGCATCCATAATATTGCTTACTTTAAGCTTACTATCTCCTTAAACTAAGAATGCATCATTAATCCTTCCCAAGTATTTAAGGATCTTCTTAATAGTCACCTATAATCCCTTGATGGGATCATATTGATATCCATTCATGACACTCATAACATGATATCCATTGGGCGTAGTACATAGCATAGTACATAATGAATCCAATAGATGAGGCTTATGGAATCTCATCTATACTAGTCTATTTGTCTTATGTCTTTAGACATAAAGACTTAAAGAGGGCAATCCTATCGATCATAAGAATAGATCCTCTCATAGACTACTTTATGCTAACTACTTTAGCATCTTAGCTACATAGACTAAGAAAGAATGAGTAACCTCTTAAATCTATCTCTATAAATCTTAATGCCCTTTTAGCAGGTTACTTTTAAAATTCTTCTTGGATAATTATTTTAGAGTAACAAATTGACTAACTTAGAAATGAGAGATCATTTCCTACTAATAGTATGTCTTCCATATACTTCACTAGGAAGAAAATAGCACTCCCACTAACCTTTTTGAAAACACATGAATCATCTATATCTTGTGAGAAAAACAAACTACTTGGTTATCTCATCAATTTAGATGTTTCAACTCTCGGATGTTTGCATTAATCCATCAATGGATTTTGCAATTTGCATCCTATTTCATCATCATCAGATATGAGTCTCTTAGGTTGTGTTATGTACACATCTTAAGTCAGATTTCGAAAATGAAATCTATAATCATATCTATTTGCAAAATCTCGTCACAATGAGTAGCAATGACTAGGAGTAACACGACGGATTTAAGCATAGTATATGGAGTAAAAAGTCTTGTCAAAGCCAACCTTTATCTTAATGATATCTTTTAACTACCAACTCTAGCTTTATAGGCAACTGCATTACCTTCCATATTGGTCTTCTTAAAGATCCATTTGTACCTAATAGGCTTTTTCCCATTAGATGAATCAACCAAAGTCCTTACTTGGTTTATAGATATGGAATTCGTATCGACTTATGGCTTATAGCCCTTAGTCATATTCTGAACTCTTCAGAGTCTCTTCATAAGTAGCAGACTCATGATCCTTTATGAGTAATATGACCATTTTGTTCACTTATAAGAGATCTATATCTCTTAGGAACAACTCGTATCCTACTTTACTTATGAAGCTCTTGTGTTTCATAAGGTCTTACTGTTACTTCATCCATATGAATAACATATTTGGGCTTTGTCAGTTGATTTGTGTCTACTTGAGTATATATTTGAACTTCATCAAGTTCATTCTTGCTCCCACTATCTTATTGTAGAAAAAATTATTTTCTTGGAAGATAGCATTGTTTGAAACAAACACATTTTGCTTTAAACAGTGGTAAAAGTGATAACCAAATAATTCTCATTGGATATCCCACATATAGACATAGGGTTAGATTGAGCTTTTAACTAATCCAACAGTATCTACTTCTCTTAAGTAAGATAATCCTAAACTTTCATTTATGAAAGAATAGACTTTATGTTATTTTATATCTTATATGAAACAACATCAACTAACTGATAAGTATTATGTTTATCATTTAAACACAATCCCTTGTGCATGACCATAAAAGACCATAAAGGGAACTTTAAGGAATTTTAAAAGCTTATTATGTACCTTACCATGTCTAACAAGGTTCGGCTACTTTTAACCACATCTTTATGCTATGGCATATAAGATATAGTTCATTTAGATAAAATCTTTTTATCTCTTTTATGACATTGAAACATTTAGCTTAAGTATTATTTCACTTTGATATAATCTAAGTGTCTTAATACTTTTACTAAATTGTTCATCTACTTCATTTTTGAATTCTTTGAACATTTCAAATGTTTCAAATTTGTATCTCACCAGATATAAATACCCAAATTATGAGTGATTGTAATCAAGGTAATGAAGTAGACAAAACCATTTATGGCATGTATGAATATTGGTCTACATACATCTATATGTACAAGATCCATCAGTCCTTTTGCATGTTCATCCTTTTTCACTAAAAAGTGATTTTTTTTTTTTAACTTGCTTAATAAATGAGATTTACATGTATCACATGATTCACAATCAAATGACCCCAAGTTGCCATAACTCATCATATGATTATCTTCTATATGCCCAAGTTGACAATGCCATAATATATAGTTTTGGGTCATCAACTTTTTAAATTTAATATTGAGGATAGAGTCAAGTATTTCAAGATTACAAACTCTACTACATAATATTTTAGTTTCATAAGGAATATCAATTGACCACACAGAACAACAATTATTCTTAATAGTCAAATGAAAAACTTTTGTTCAACTACGAAACAAAAGTATATTCTTTATTCATAAACTAAAACATAATTGCAATTGTTTAAACCTTTAAACAAGCTTACTAGAGAGTGTTGAAACTTAGGCCTCTATAGCTATTGCAGCAACTGTTGCTATATGGCTAATGTGCACAGTTATGACACTCCTTTCTTAGGCTTTCTATTATTTCTTTGGTCTTGCATATCTAGCATATGTGAGACCTACATGCAATTTATAATATTCATGTGTTATTATAAGAAATAATGTTATTCTTTTTATCAAGTTTACTTAAAGTAGAAGGTGTATCTATATGCTTTCTCTTCTGCTTCTTAAAAAACTCAAAATAAGCTTTGTTATTCCATTTCCATTTTGCAACTCTTGTTATAACGGAAGTACCTTTTATGATGTTTCTCTACTTTTTCCTTTTATCTATCATGCATGTTACATTTTAGATCTCTTTTCTATCATCTTGGAGTGGTAGAGCAATTTAGATATCTCATATTACTCAGCATGAGCTTGCTCATTCGCCATCTCTCTAATATGATAAATAATGGTTTTGCATCCATTTCATACTGCATTTGAAGTTTGAACAACTTAGGACTAATCCATTGTTATTCAAGTACTTCTTGTACACAAATTGTTCACAACACTTGCATCTTAAGCATTAAGGGAAGGAAAATAGCTATTCCAAGACTTTGACAACCCTTTGGATTTGAGAACCATTCTCAGTATGCCAATCAAGGAAGCTTAGGTTAGTCAAAATGTATGACTCATGATTACGCTTTGATTCACATTGAATAATATGATTCCAACAAATTAGATGTAAATATAAAATGCATTATAGCTCCCACTATTTTATTGAGTGAATGCATGATATTAGGTCTCTAATAAAATGCATTATAGCTCCCACTATTTTATTGCGAATCCATGGCCCTCACTATGGATTCGGGAGAACTTATATGTAAATCCTCCTAGAAGGTCGATATCCAATTTGCTAAGAATGACCTTGAGGCAACTCAATAAACCATCCTTAGTTTAGTTGGTAGGTATCTGATCTATACTAGTTGCATTTCCATGCAACTATCGAATCTTGTGCCATTAACTAATTGATGTGTGCACATACATTGGGCTATCAACTCTTGATATGTGCACATCTCATATACACTTACCCAACTTCACCTCCAATACATATTGACCTTGGCGCAAATCCAACAAATCAATGATTTTGGTTAAGTCCAACTCATTAATCATGAAATCTAATTTTAATAGTTCGAGCATATTCTTATAGAGAGAGCTTGAGGCAACGCAAAAACTCTAACTCTAGAAGAACTCTAGTTCTCCCCACATTAATGGAATGCATAAGACATAATTGTTTATTTAGCGAGGGATTTTGTTAATTTAGTCTCATCATGTCATTACTGCATGCTTATATATATCATATATTCATCACATGGATATTTAAAGATAGTTACATTAACTATATGGCATGATTATGGACATGCTAAAATCAATCTCTTGAGCCATAAAGAGATTGACTAGGTCTTATCTAGGTATATGCATGAATTACAACCCAAAAATAGAAATCAAATTCCTACTTCTAAGTCTTATTATTTATGGCACCATCTCTTTTACTTCTTGCTCCCTTGCATCTCCATTTTATCCTAATCCTATGTAATCTAATTACATATTTAAAAAATAGAAAACCTCAATTTACATTTGAGGGGAGTAAGATGAGAAAAGAAATACATAAGAAAGAAGAGATAGGCAGGGACACACAGACCCTAATTACCATAAAATAAAATTCATATATGCTCAATCACATTGGGTCTAAGTCCATAGTCATCCATCATACCTTTCTATACATCCCTAGCATGCATTCTCTAATGCATAAAATTAAAATAAAATAGATAGTGATGATTTTGGATTACAAAATTGAAAGTCGATTTAATACTTGAACCGAAATTGCCTACTTTTATTGTCAATTTAATTTTGTATGTGATTTTAATGTGGAATTTAATAATTAATCAAATTAAATTAAATCTCATATTTTTAGAATTAATTCGCCTTAAAATCAAATTATTATGATGCTAAAAATTAAACAATTTAATTTTAACATATATGTCACTTTCTAGTTATACTAGATATGTCATTTGCTCAACTTAAATTAATTCAAAATTAATTTCTAAAAATTCCCAAAATTTCAAATCATCATTCTAAGTATCTTTAGGTCAGCTCAAGTCTATCAAAATAATTTTGGCACAAGCCAAAATCATTAAGAAAAACGAATTAATATATAAGACGCTCAAAACGACTCATTTTTAGTTTAGAATTAATTTGAAAGTTTAAATTCCAGTAAATTAATTTTGGCATTCATCTAACATCAAAATAACATATTTTTAATTACATAAAAATATTTCAAGATGTTGAAAATGAAATATTCACATATGAAAAAAATCAAACAAAACAGCCTCGCCAGGTACCCAAACAGTCTCGTTTCGGTATTTGTTTGAAAAATTAATTAAAATAATTTTTAATTAATTATTAGATATTTACAGAGGCTTAAACACATTCTTAATATATTTAAATAATTTTTTTCATAATCAAATTACAAGAAAAATATGAACAGCCCTAACAATTAAGCCAAACAACATCACATGTTCATCAACTATGCAATTTTGAACAATTTTGTAATAAATTTGAAATTAATTATTTGAATCATATTCAAACCATTTTTTAATCAATATAATCATCCTCAACCATCTCATGAACAGATCATAGAAAGAAAAATATGTAAAATAAATTTTCCAAATTAATTTCAAGTTTACAAATCAAAAGATCCAAAATCATGCAATCTAATTGCACCTTAAATTAAAATTAATTTTGAAGGGCACAAGGTGGCTCTGATACCAATGATAGATTTTCAACATGCATCACATACATATTACGCAGTGGAAAATAAAATTTTTTAAAATCCAAATTAAAGGATTCTATTTGTGCCAATTAAAACTAATTTAACCAAAGAAAATTCATAAATTATACCTTTATAATTTCTTGATTTTTCTTCAACTTCTCATATTGTTGGGTTGTAGCAAACCACAACAATCTAATATTGGATTGTCTTTAACAATATCCACGCGAAGATGAGATGATGAAATCACTAGAGAGATGACTTGAACATACTTCAAAGTGCTAGTAATGGCATATGTTCATATGAGAAAAAAATTAAAGTCTTTAATTTTCTTGTTGTCTCCATAATTTTTCTTCTTCCAAAAATTTTTCCTTATCTATTTTCTGTCTTTTGGGGGTTTTTAGATAAAAAAAAAATCGAAAAACTAGATCAAAGTTGAAGAGAAAAGAAAATGAAGAGTCATGAATAGTGAATTGGCCAATTTATAGGGGAATTAGGCACGCAGCAGCAGCCTACTTAGGCCTGCTGGGTAGGCCAATCGGCAGGACTGCCAGGCCAGTGGGCCCGTCAATTCCCCTGAACGATTTTTTTCCGCGATCTTATCGCGAACCGACTCGAAATAATTCTCTCATATTTTGGATCCTATCCAAAGCCATTTTACTCAATCTTCATACCTCCAAAGTGTGTGACCCATTGGGTTTCCGGTTATGTTGGCCACTTAAATTATCAAATAATTAAAGTAAGTCATGAGCGGTATCTATCAACACATCATGACCCCCAATTGACCGAAAAATCAGTGATTTAACTACGAACCTTTCCATAGACAACAATATGTATAATTCGTCCTTTCACTATCTTATACCCCACTCGGTTCAGAGCATCGCTAGACTGACTTCGTCACATATAGCCCAAGTGAGGTTAGATCTTATCCTTGGGACTCATGACTCTATTAGACATTTCACTAAAGACCTTCTTTAGGACATTTCCGCTCTGGCCAGAGATTCTCGAGTAATGATCCCAACAAGAGGCCGTGGGTATACTCTCCCTCTATCAGGAGTGGTGAATCCTCTGTTGGCTACCCAATTACTTTTGAATACCTCAAGTTGTACCCAATCACCACCCTATGAGCAACCTTTATGAGGCAACAAGGAATGGAGTCAAAGCACAGAATCAGTATCTAAGATATCCTTGACTACCTCAAGTTTAAGGATACTTGCCCCATTGCTATGATGAGACTATCATTGACATTTAAATAGATAATCCATATGATTGTCTTAGAGTAGGTCATCCAATGTACTTGACTACTCTTAGCAAGCATCTACATGTTAACTTTCAATATCTCATGTTCACTACTTATGAGATCTACTGCTTGATCTAATCAAGGAGTATAATATGTGCTAGTCTATCCAAATCAATAATGTCCCATCTTATTGATCCTATGACTAGGTATAAGTTAGATATTAACATAATTACACATGATAGGAATCTCATTATCATGATCCCATCATGATTTCCTTATGCTATGTTTCATATCATGGACTTCATTAATCAGTTTAAGATCTATATCAATTAATATGCAAATGAATACTAATATAATGAAAGAATGCCTTTATGAATGTGTACTCTAAGTGCTTGAGGCGATTGCCTTTTGGGCATATCTCTAACAATTTCATTATAGCAATGGTGCAAATATCCTTGGAATTAAGGTGATCAAGGTTATCTTGGATACTAATCTTGTACTTTGACTCCATTCCTTATTGCCTCTAGGAGAGGTCGCTCATAATGTGGCGATTGGATACAATTTGAGATATTCGAAGATAGTTGGGTAGCCAATAGAGGATTCACTGCTCCTGTTAGAAGGAGAATATATCCACGACCAATTGTTGAGATCATTACTCGGAAAACTTTGGACAAAGTAGGATTGTCTCGAAGAAGGTCTTTAGAGATATATCTTTATAAGTAATGAGTCTTGGTGACAAGTACTGACATTATTTGGACTAGATGTGATGTAGTTAGTCTAGTGGAAGCTAACAGTTAGAGCATGCTCTGAACCGAGTAGGGTATAGTGATAGTGAAAGGACGAGTTGCATAAATATTGCCTATGGAAAGGTTCATAGTCAACCACCAACTTTTCGGTCAATTGGGGGTCATAATATGTTACTAGATATTGCTCATGACTTGGTCAAGATCAAGTGTTGATCTGAGTAGCCAATATAACCGGGAACCAAATGGGTCACATGTATTGAAGGTACAAAAAGGAAGTAAAATGGGCCATTGGATTGGATCCAAATGGAGAGAGAAAAGTCTGGTCTAGGCAGTTTCATTCCCAAGCGAGACGAAGGTCACAGTCGGGACATATATGTCCCAATCAAAATTTGCCATTGGACATTATATCACTTGTTCCCAATTGGGACATGATATTTTACGATCGGAAACAGCCCAATTTGGGCATTTCCTGACCTGGAAAGGTGTGTCCCGATCGGGACCAATATTAGAATTGGAAATCTAATATGATTAGGATTCTTTGAGTGAGGGTTCCAAACCTTAATTGCTTAAGGACTATAAATAGTCCATTTTCTGACATTCAGATATAGCTGCTCATAAAGAACAAAAGTGTTTTTGTTCTTCCCTCTCCTCTCTTACATCTTCTATTACTAGCACAAGAGATTGTGAAAAACCCATAACTAAAAGGTTTTCCTCTTTGTATCCTTTGCATGGACTATCGTCAGAGGTGATCCTAGGACGAATTACTGTGGTTTGCAATAACTCGGTAAGGTAAAATGAAGGACGGAAGTTCTGACAAATTGTAATCTTCTTCAAACCTTCTATGGTTGGATAATTGGTTAAGGCTACATACGTTGTTCCATTAATTTAGGATTACAAAATTTTTAATTTCGATACACTTGTATATGTGCTATGTATGGTGTAATCCCAACATTTTTTGTGGCTAGGGATCTAAATAAATGAAAAAGAGGAAGTGGAATCGTGTTTATATAGAGCTGCTGTCCAGGTCATTTTTTCGAGCGCACCTCTGAAATAGCGAGCATGATAAATTCCGCGAGCACGATCTCTGAATTGTGATTACGATTATGCTCTATTCAACTTTCATGAAATTAAGCTAATTTTGATCCATTTTAATTACTAAAATACCCTTCTTATGCCAAATTACTTCTAGGCCCTACTTTGTGGGCATTACAATTTTCATTATTGGCTTCTTGAAATTGCCTTGGTAATTATATTCTTGCTATTAATTCTTATTACATGTGGCGTTTCCTAAAGGAACACTCCATAACTCAACAGATTAATTTTAAAGCTTTAGTATAATTGTCTCATGTAGTAGAAGTCTCATGGGTGTGCTACTTCTATTAGTTTTGAATTAAATATATCATACCTTCCCTTATCCATTTCATCAAATGTGTTGTGTTAGTTAGTTCCTATGGACACAAGATCGATGATTTCCCATGGTTGATCTACATAAGAGGAAGTGATACCATAGTTCCCCCTAAAATGAGTCGATCATTTATGTTTGACTAATGTCTGTGAAATTGTTCAAACGAGAGATATCCTCTTATGCAAAGTTTAAAAGTAAAAATTGATGGGAGCAATTGTATTGTTAGGTTGGAATTTTAAACTTCTTCATCGGATTATCCATCAACTCTTTAAGAAAGATATTGATCTCAGGCGATGGAGTTGAATAGATTGAAGATCGTATCAAGTTATTGGAAGTAAAGCTACAAAGCATTTTGAGTGTTATAGATGAGTTTGGTAACTGAACAAACATTAGGACCTTATATGTGGAATTTTGGCATGGTTGGTGTTGAAATATTACTGAAATTCTAGAAATTTCAAAATGTCATGGTCGTGACTCTTTTGCCAAATAGAAACATAAGAGTTCACAACCTAGGTCACGACTAAACCAAAGTGTCACTGCTGTGACATAGGCAGAAACTTGATCTATGATTTTTTTTACTTCAACTTGTGTTATGATAATCAATTGGAAAATGCTTTAGGTGTTCATGGCTACAATGTAAGACTGGAAATCGAATGTTTGATATGCCTTCTAGGGTTGAAATGTAACACCTTATACTTTTATATATAGCATATACTTGTATTATTTCGTCATCTATTGTAGAGTAATAAGACAGGATCTTATTTATAGTGAAGGATAATTTTTTTGAATCATATCACAGTATTACTGTGCAACATTTAACAATTTCGTATAACATCACAATTTGACTATAAACATAATTTATTACATATACTAATAATTTAGATGCTATATCCAATTGTTTCAGGTAATAAGTTCAAAGCCAAATATACACTTACACATCACTGCATATTTACTATATTTATACATATACAAATATACAACTCAAAATATAGATGTCATGTTCCTATACATATGTGTAATGCAAGAAGAGAGATTGGTGAGGCTCGGCCGATGACCTGTGATCCACATCTCCTATATGGCATGCACCTCCAAAATGAGTTAACTACTCTTTTCTACCTGAAAATGATGTAATTTGGTGAGTTGCGACTCAGTGAGTAATCATCAAAAGCTTTCTAAAGTACCAAGCAAATCACAATTACAAGTAATAATCGACATTCATATACATTTTATACATCATTCTATTTATCAATACTATATGAATATAAATAATATTAGTTTAGGCAAACATTTCATTTGCTTATGCTTATGTTTATGTCATTTTCTTTTTGTTGTGACCAAGCTAAACAGACACAGTCACGGGTTTCCATGTGAACATTTGCATTTGCTAGCTAGCTAGCTTGATCATTTGTAATATTTGTACATTTGCTAGGCCATAGGCCTTTTCTTTTACTTTTGAACATTTGTTTGGGCCATAAGCCACTTATTTTTCTTTATAATGATGTTTAGCTAGTCACAATATCTTTTAAGTCCATATGCATATGCATTTGCAATAATCATTGCTTTTACATCAACCATTATATATTTCAGTCAACATTTGCCTTCTACAAAGAAAATCTATACTTGTAATACAAACATGTATTTTACATTCAACACAGTCTCCCTAGCCATATCATAACAATTTTGTAGTTCAAATAAAGCAAATCAAGTCACATTACACGTAGCACGTAATAATCATACATATTAGAGAAATCATTTCATAATTAAACTCACATTTTCTTTCGATATTAAACCTTTAACTTATTGTCTCTCACTTCCTTGGGGGTCTCCAATATGTTATGAGCCTAATTGAATATATACTTGGTCAATTGGTAGCTAAATAAACTTAGTAAGACTTAAACAAATTGAAATATGCATAATTGGACCACTAACGAGCGTTTGGTATTATGACAGTGTGACATTTATATATTTAGCAACTTATAGCTTTTTCTATACTAGTCCAATTTATATGATTTTTATTTCTAATTAAAGCTAAATGTAGGGCTATAATATATATAAATTTCAGAGCAATTGGACCATGGTGTAAGTTTTCATGAAATTTATATTCATGCTCTGTTTTCTACCCTTAGGCAGTTTTGGGATATCAAATTTGCTTCTTCATATCTTATAACATGTAAGTCATATTTTTATGAAATTTTGCAATCACATAGATATGTTAAAATGGAACATTTTTCATGCTGAAAATTTTCATTCATTCTGCCTCTAAAGTCCTCATATGGTAGGGTACTTGTGACTCGTCAAGAACAGGGTTGGCATCCGGACCAGTCTAATTTGTAAAGGTCATATCTCATAAAATACATAACATATTGAGGTGGTATTTATCCAAACTTTAGCTAAGACATGTACCTATAAATTTTGTGTTTTGATAATTTACATATTATGTCTATAAGGAGCTCAAAATGGGCAAACAATTGGCTAGACCTGCATTGGGCACTAAGTAGGCAGCTCAAACTATAGAACAAACATAATTCCCTTGACCATAACTCAACATCTACCCATAATATGGTTATGAAATTTAGTATATAGCTAGATAACACAAAGTACTACAACTTTTATGTTTTAAGATTTCTCAAATACCGACTATATCATATAAAAATATAATCAACACAGCAGATAATTCAGTTAGGTTCCACAACCGAACCATTCTCTGTCATATACCAATATCTTTCTATATACACCAAAGCTTGCAAAACTATTTACATGGTCTGAAACTTCCTCAGATTTGGTCCATAGCATAAAGAAGACAGGGCCTCAACTTTCTGCCTTTAAAATAGAATTTCATAAGTGATATAGTCATTTTGCACTATCTAAACCTTGATCCAACAACACTTAAATCAATATTAGAGTAATGAATCCCAATGACAAGATCTAACATCACTTGGGCAATGTGATGTAGTCAGTCTAGCAGGAGTTGACACATAGTCCTTGCTCTAAACTAAGTGGGGTATAGGAGGGTGAAAGGAGGAATTTCACATATTATTGTCTATGGAAAGGTTTATAGTCAAACCATTGACTTTCCGATCAATTGGGGGTCATGATGTATTGCTAGATACCACTCTTGACTTGCTTAATTATTTAATAATTCAAGTGGCCAACATAACCGAAAACCTAATCGGTCACACGTATTGGAGCAGTAAAGAATGAGTAAAATGGCTTTGTATGAAATCCAAAAATATGAAAGAATTATTTCCAGTCGGTTCGTGATAAGATCACGGAAAAAATCGATAGGGGGGTTAACAAGCCAGCATGGGCCTGCTGGCCTAGCAGGCCAGTCGATTGACCTGCCAGGCAGGCCCTAGCAAGCCCAGGAGGGCTGCTGCGCGCTAACATGCATAGCAGCACAACAATGCATATTAATTGGCCATTGATGGCCATTATTCACTCAACCACCTCATTTTCTCCTCTCTTAATTTTTGGTCAAAGAAACTAATATTCTTTTGGAACTAAAAGATAGAAAATTGACAAGGAAAATCTTTTGGGAGAAGAAAAATTTTTGGAGGCAACAAGAAAATTAAAGAGTTTAATTTTTTTCTCAAAGGAACTCACATCATTACTAGCACTTTGAGGCATGTTCAAGCCATCTCCTTAGTGATTTCATTCTATCTTCTTCGCATGGATATTGTTAGAGAGAATCCAAAATTGGATTGTTATGATTTGCGACAACCCAATAAGGTGAGAAGTAGAAGAAAAATCAATAAATTATAAAGGTATAATTTCTGAATTTTGCTTTGTTAAATTAGTTTTAATTGGCATAAGTCATTTCTCTTGTTTTGGGTTTTGAAAAATTTTAAATTCCGCTACATATTATGTATGTGATACATGCTCAAAACCAATCACTTTAAAATTCCTAAATACAAGGCAAAAATAAATTAGAAAAGGCCTTCTCCCAATAGGAAATAAGTTGTAAAATGTGGGACCACTTAATCTCAAATCAAGTCTTCAATTGCGAATAGGATTCTGCAGAGTCGTAGTTTTGGACAATTGTGCAAGATGGCATGCTTATGCACAAGAGGTTCACTTGCTTGAAATGGCATGGTCATGCTAATTGACATGCCCATGCACAACTTTGTGAGGTTTGAAAGTGGCATGCCCGCACTAAATGGCACTTCCGTGCCATTAATGGATTGTTGAATTCTATCCTTACACACCTTGTATCCTATCCACCATACTCCTAAGTCTTTAATTGACCCAAAATGGTCTACAAAATGCTCTTCCTCATCTAAACTTTTACAAATAAGAAAACATTATCAAATTGACACCAAATTAAACACAAACCTATACAAATCATATACAGTAACACTATAAATAACAATCACATCACATTCTTTTAAATCAAAATGTTGATATGCTTTGGTCCAAAAGGCTTATTGATATCTCCATTCTGCCTGGTCATTTAGGGTGATCTACTAGTACTTTCTATTGTATATTCTACCACCATTCTTGCCATATTGTTGAACTTTTAGCATATTTTTTTATGGTGTTGAAATGATTTGTTTGGGTGGTAGATGGATTCAAGGTATTATCTATGTTGTGAAGATGATGTCTTTCTTGCCTTAGGGCATTTAGTGTTTGAGTGTGTTTCTAACATGGAGACATTGTCTTAGGTGATTATCTTAGTGCGTATGGTGTTCGGTGTTTGGATATCTATGGTCACTACTAACTTTTAGGTTGTGAATATTCGAGGGGGAGATCATGTCTATTTATTTATTTTTAAGTTTGACTCTCTCATTTCTTATTTCTTTCATCTCCTAAACTACCGCATTGAACTTTTTGTGGTAAAGAGGAAGTCAGGTGGTGTCATTTCCTCCTATGCTCTTTTATTGTCTTGTTCTTGAATCTACATCAAGAAAAACCTTGCAAGTTGATAGACATTAGCATCATAATGCCTGTTTGGTCGATATACTGACCCTCTTCCATCTCTAAAAAAATCATTGGTAGTATTTTCATCATCCTTAGCCTTATCTTGAAGTTTATGCATATTCTGATAAAGATATGCAATTTGTTTTTAGCACTGTTCACTATGATCTATCTTTTCCTTCTTTGCCTTCTATAAATCTACTTCTAAAGGTTTGCTACAAGTCTCAACCCATTCAGCCTCTTCTCTTACCATGTTAAGATCACCAAAAGTTGACTTTTCCATTTCTTCTATTTTTCCATGAGTATTCCCCAGATATGACCTCTTAATTAAGGTCTTAGAAAAAATGATCAAGGGTGCTTCTTTCAACCTCAAAACATCTTAATATAGTTTTCCATTCAATGACTCATGTGCGTGAACAGCATAGGAAAGTAATGACCTACCTTAAGAAGCTCATTATCAATAGGCATATAATACAATAGATCTACATCAATAAGTAACTGGCAGGCTCAACCTAGATCATAGCAAATAAAGGCCCAACAAATAGAAGGTAGACTACTTGATGACAAATGACACGTTGCTAACACGTGATGGAAAGAAAAGACAACATCCTTCATGCTTATCTAACAGAGTTGTCTGTTGGAACTCTTGATCAGCTACTCCATACCCTTTTTTGAAGTAATGTCCCTATCAAATGTCCCCTTAAGAACAACATTTTGGTGATCTCTCTCTCATGGTCTAAAAGTTTGACGAAATGAGGCAACTATGTTGAAATTACTTATGTAGATCTCCCCTTCTCGAAATTAGAAGAGGGAAAAGCAACAACTATAACACCTTGAACCTTTCTAGCGCCAAAATTCTATAATTTCTTTCTTCTATCATTTTTGCTAGCTTCTCTTTTTCAAAAAGAAATAATGCTAAGGTAAGTTGAGGTGTTTGTGCAATTTTTTATAATAAGTAGGTTCTTATGTTTCTTCTTCCTAACTTCTTCTACCATATAAAGCTCACCACACCAACTGATGTCACCCAAGATCAATCTTTGGTCCTACATAGCAAAAAAGTGAGAATGGGTGGCTAGAGTTGCTCCAGTGTGCCCATTTTGATAATCAAGTTAGGAAGAAGAAAGAGAGAATAAGATTTTGAAGGTTGAATTGGTTTTATCTTGTCTTACATTATGTTTTGGCCCTTCTAGTTTATATAGCATCATTCTCATATTTCTATCTGTTGCCCCACAATCATTACCTACACATGATGGAACATTATCCAAAAGTTGTAGGGATCCAATGGCATATGTAGCAACGTTTCTAGAGACATGAGATGGGTTCTTTTTCATGTATTAGACGTTTAGGAGGCATGCCCCATTTTGTCAGTGACCATTCGATGCTCCATATCCTCCTTTGTCTATACATTAAATGCATTATATCTTTAGTTTCTCTTTCTTTGGAATTGGTGTGAGTGATCTTCCTGTGCTTAGGAGATCTCCTTTCAACAGCTAATCTTCCTTATATGATATAACTCATTTTTTATAATTTCTTAGGTATAGAATCAAAATAAATTTTATGTGAAAATTTCTTGTGAACCTAAGTTAATACAACTTCCTAGCCATAAAGAAGATGACAATAAAGAATGTCATAATTTGAAAAGAAGTTGTTTTGACATTGATTTAGCTAATCTCCAAGCAGATCTAGGATTGTGAAAATGATGGATTGTAATCCTAATACTTGAGATCATGAAATTAGAATAGCATATGTACAAAGACGAATGTGTTAATTTTGATAGAAATAAAGTCCCTGAGTTTATTCATTGATGTTGACCTAAGGGTAATTAATCTATATTTTGATATTGACAATCAAATTAAATGTTACTAGTATCTTTATTTAGTGTTTAAAGTCTCAAATCATTTGGTTTGATTTGTCTTGTCAACAAATCAAGTATATCTGAAGACGTGAAAGTTCCGCTCGAGACAAGTGTTAGAGATGTGCCCAGAAGGCAATCGCCTTAGGCACTTAGTGTATACATTCATAAAGGCATTCTTTCATTATATTAGTATTCATTTGCATATGAATTGATATAGGTCTTAAACTGATTAATGAAAATCCATGATATGAAACATAACATAAAAACCTTTATAATGATCCCGACAAGAGGCCGTAGGTATACTCTCCCTCTATCAGGAGTGGTGAATCCTTTGTTGGCTACCCAATTACCTTCAAATACCTCAAGTTGTGCCTAATCACCACCCTATGAGAAACCTCTATAAGGCAACAAGGAATGGAGTCAAAGCACATAATCAGTATCCAAGATATCCTTGAGTACCTCAAGTCTAAGGATACTTGTCCCATTGCTATGTTGAGACTATCATTAACATTTGAATAGATAATTCATATGATCATCTCATAGCAGGTCATCCAATGTACTTGACTACTCTTAGCAAGCATCCACATGTTAACTTTGAGCATCTCATGTTCACAGCTTATGAGATCTACTTTTTGATCCAATCAAGGAGTATAATATCTGCTACTCTATCCAAATCAATAATGTCCCATCTTATTGATCCTATGACTAGGGATAATTTAGATATTAACATAGTTACATATAATAGGAATCTCATTATTATGATCCCATCATGATTTCCTTCATGCTATGTTTCATATCATAGACTTTCATTAATCAGTTTAAGATCTATATCAATTCATATGAAAATGAATACTAATATAATGAAAGAATGTCTTTATGAATGTGTACACTAAGTGCCTAAGGCGATTGCCTTTTGGGCACATCTCTAACAAACATCATGTCCAATTACACTATACAAGCGTGTTAGGTGTCATGGGCATG
>CATIWF010019751.1:0-14484 GCA_949630135.1 Balakata baccata | reverse complement strand
GAAAGAGAAAGTGAAGGACAAGTTGTTGGGGTGGGTGATACAACTTTATTTTGTGTATTTTCTTTTGGGATGGGAGTTAGTTTTTGTTCATGCTTTAGCACATGTAAATGTTATATTTTGATGGATTTTGTAAACGTCGTGGGCATGTGTGAGCCCTAACTTTTATATTTTAATGTATTAACACATCTTTCATAAATTATTTCTTTATGTTTACTTTAAGTCATCATGGCCATGATGCGAAGTTGTTTTACAAGAACCAATTTTAATCTCTCCTGCATTGTAATATTTCTCTATATAATTAGGAAAGGCCTCCTAATTATATGGTGGGGTATTACAATTACCTTGGAGGTACCTGGTGCTCTGCTTTGACTTGTTGGCAAGTCAAACATCTCATAGTATATTCTGTAATGTCCTTTTTCATACTTACCCACCAATACATGTGCTTTAATTATTGGTACATCTTATTACTTCCATAATGCATAGCATATTTACTTTCATAGGCTTCCTTAAGAATCTTCTATGTGAGGTCCTCAACATCAGGTACACAAAGTTTGCCTTGATGATACAATCCACCATCTGGCTCAATGTTGAACTCGGGTCTCTCCCCTTTAGAAATAAACTCATCTAATTCAACTAACTTACCATCTTGTTTTTGTGCATCCTTGATTTCTTGGATGAGAGTAGGTTGAATGTACAATTCTACCGCATTCTTCCGATTCAAAGAATCTACTACCACATTGGCCTTGCTAGGATGGTAGTGTTTAGTACAATTATAATCTTTAATCAACTCAAGCCATCTCCTTTGTCTCAAATTTAGCTCCTTCTGAGTCGGTAAATACTTTAAACTGTTGTGATTTGTGCAAATAAAAAACTTCTCTCCACAAAGATAATGGCGCCAAATTTTCAATGCAAAGACTATAGCTGCTAACTCGAAATCATAGGTAGGACAATTCTTCTCATGTGACTTCAATTGTCTCGAGGCATAAGCAAACACTTTTCCCCATTACATCAACACACAACCCAATCCATTATGAGATGCATCATTATAGACAATATACTCCTTATCAGGGATTGACTGTGTCAAAATAGGAGCCTCTGTAAGCATATTCTTGAGTTGATCAAAACTAACTTGGCACTTATCTGTCCACTCAAACTTAACATCTTTCCACAAAAGTCTTGTCAAAGGGGTAGCAATCATCAAGAAACCCTTAACAAACCTCCTATAATAACCAGTTAGACCAAGAAAACTCGTGATCTCAGTTATATGCTATGGAGGATTCCAATTCACAATTGCCTCAATTTTATTAGGATCAACTCTAATGCCTTTAACTGACACAATGTGTCCTAAAAATGTCACTTCACTCAACCAAAACTCACATTTTGAGAGTTTAGCATAGAGCTTATGTTCTCTCAGCATCTGTAACACTATCCTTAGATGCATCTCATGCTCTTCCTTATCCCTCGAACAAACTAATATATCATCAATGAAGACAACCACAAACTGGTCTAAATATGGCCTTAGGATTCACATCTAAAGCATGCACCCGTAGCAGGCCAACACTCCCTCCTGTGGGGTCTATTGCAAATCTCACATTCGGTGCAGCTTCTGTACCTGACTAAGATTGTGATCTAGCCACAACTGAAGAAGCCCTAGAGAACTATCCTTTCCTAGTGGATCCGGCTTGTGATTGAGTATAACTTTTCCCTTAACCTCTGCCCTGTGAATGGCTCAGAAAGAAATGACCTTTCTTACTAGAAGAATAGGTCTCAAGGGTAGTATGCTTCTTAGAAGACTCCTCAGTCTTTCTTATGGATATATCTTTATGATCTTATGTATCTAGATTCATCAGAATTTTTTTGACTAAATTACCTCTTCTCCAAGCTAAGGACTGAAGAAATCAATTGTGCAAAACTATTATGTTGTAGGGCTATCACAATGTCCCCAATCTCTTCATTAAGGCCATCCTCAAATCTCTTGCACTTATCTCTCTCATTGGCAATAGAATCAGGAGCATACTGACTCAATCGAGTGAATTCCCTCTGATACATCATCACCAACATTCGGCCTTGCTTAAGTTCCATAAACTCATTCTCATCTATATAAATCAAAGGAATTTATTGCTCTCAAAATTCAGACAAAAAGTAATCCCAAGAGACAGGTTCAGTGACATCTGGCTTGAGAAGGATAGCCTTCCACCATTCCTATGCTTCCTCTTGAAGTAAGCAAGTAGCAAATCTAACTTTATCCTTCATTCTACTTGCAACTCTTTAAAAATTCTCTCAGTCTTTTCTATCCAGTACTCTACTGCCAATGGATCCTTATCCTTTCTACCATAAAAGTTCGAAGTACCATACTTACAAAGCTTTTCAATTTTTGGCTTAACTGGTGCTAGACTAGGCTGAGGAATAACTCTTACCATATGCTCAAATATCCCAGCCATATATTGAATAAAAGGGTTCTGGTCCTGACCAGATTGCTTTGCTCTCTGTCCATAAACACTCACTGTACTAGGTTGAGGAAGAGTCCTAGTGTCAGGTGAACTATGGCTCTTAGCCGTGCTAGGATCTTCCAGAGACATCTCACTATGAACCTATAAGTTGACAGAGAAGTAGCCCATCTTAGGATCAAATAAAACACATGTATGTATGCATGACAAACCCTTTCCCACTTAAGTCTTAAAATGCCTAAACCTAAGCTTTGATACTAACAAATGTGACATAGAATGCCACTAAACAAGCTGGAACCAATAGCTCATACATACATATCTTAATCATAATATTACCAAATAACTGGTTTAAAGCTTTCAAGCCTCGCAAATATCCATATACAAACTAGCACGTTAAAATATACAAATCATTTTTTTCTTCTTACAAGTTATATTCACCAACCCCCACAATGCATGATCATATACACAATACAAAAGATGATGCCATGGACCCACAAACCGGGTTGCAAATGTCTTATATGATATTTGGCATTAACTTCTCTTTGTCAACATTCAAAAATCTACTATCAACAAGCTTTTGGACCTATATGAAAAAACTCATGTTAAGCCATTTCTAGCTTAGTGATATATAAGCATTGGAGTTCTCCCATGCAATCACAATACTACATGACATGTATCACATTGCATAATTCCTAAACAACGTGTACATGCATATCAACACAAGAATAAACATGCCACAGTATGAAATCGATTATGACACGTACACTGACATTATCTCAACTTACTATTTATTATTAATCAAGCTATCAATGTAAATCTCATTTTATTAATTATCAGTCCATTTTCTCGTTCTCGAACTATCCAGGTATGGGGTGTGAAATAGGGGCGCTCTTAGAGGTAAAGCCACCCTACTCACCAGAATCTCAAGTCAAGAGCGTTGTCAGAGCTAAAGCCAATTGACTGAGTATGCATCATCTGTATATAATAGGAATAGGAGCGCTCTCAGAGCTGAAGCCAACTTGTCCTTAAAACATAACCGCATCAGTATATACCGTTTATCCCCTTAATGGTGCACCATCTACCCTATTTTAGTCCACTAGCTGAGAAATGGGCATTTAATATCAAATATATTTTCATTTCATTTTCCTTCTCATAAGCCATACTATTTGTAACACCCCACCATATAATTAGGAGACATTTTCCAATTATATAGAGAAACATTACAATGCATGAAAGTTTAAAACTAATTCTTATAAAACAACTTTGCACATGACCATGATGACTTAAAGGAAACATAAGGAAATTTTTTATAAAAGGTGTGTCAATATTAAGTATCATAATATAAAAATGCCCAAACATGCCCAAAATGTTTACAAAATTCATCAAAAATATAATGTTTACATGAATTAAGGATAGACAAAAGCAATATCCCAACCCAAAAGAAAATGAACAAAATAAGGTTGTATCACCCACCCCAACAACTTGTCATTCACTTTCTCTCTCTGTGGGCTTCTTCTATTGTTAGCAACTACTATCTACACCTGCGTGTGAAACATTCACACGCTAAGCATAACATGCTTAGCGGTACATAATAACATATAGCTTTGATTGACATGTATGCATGAACATTATACACATTTTAACATGTATGCATGCCAAAGTGAAATATCTCAACAACAACATATACATCATATCACGATCATATATCATACGTAACCATAATTCATCTCAACACTTACCTTAGTCCCAAATGCTAAGATTAGTAACCTTATACTCTCAACTGGACTAAAATGGACATAGGATACTACGGCTACTCCAAACTTCTCTAGATCTCCGCCTGATAAAGATAAAACTCAAGTATCCAAGGGTGCCACTCCAAGCATAACCCCTTGACGCATGGATCTCGTTCCCATTATGCTACCAAGGTTCTCTCAATGGCATATCATCTATCCTAACTCTAGTCCTAGTTAGAGTAATTTGGGCATTTGTCTTCTTTTTCATTGTTAACCAAAAGCAAGTCTATGCAAATTATTTTCGTGCTACAAGCACATGAATTCAACATTTAATATTAAATTCTCATTTCATGGCATAACTCAATATACATAATTTGAAACTTAAAAAATCACCTCACAAGCACCCTATGGTTCACCCAAGTGGAACTGGCCTACAACATTCACAATCACCCATAATACATTCTATACATAGGGGGTGTTTGGGATTGCTGTTGAGGGTCCTAAAAGTAGGTTTTAAACTTTTTTGACTTAATTAACTGATTTTTTTAATTTTTTATAAATTGCTTTTTTCAAACCCGCTTTCGGAAAAAACATGTATTTACCTACTTCTACCAAAAGTAGTTTTCAAAACTAAAAAAAAAGTTAAAAATACAAAATTTTTTCCGAAAAGCGCTTTTTCAAAATGTAATGCCAAACAGGCCCATAGCATATTCGTCAACTTTAACTTATAGGTTCATTAATCAAAACATACAGGTTCATCATTTATATGCTACAGATTCATCATTTAGTACTTGCAAGTTCATCATAATTAACTATGCAATCATCAACATCAAATATTCAATTAAACCTAAATGTGGTTATGTACGTACCTATATGGAGCAACTAAACAAAACCAAGGCTTGAGGTTTGGTTAATCCTTTTGGTGGTTGTCCCACCCGTTACTTCACTTCTTATAATGATCATAACCATGTATTAATATCTAAAACCGCAATTAAGCTACATAATCATAAAACCTTATATTTTCATTACCACTTCTGCACTTTTTCTATTTTGTGGCCCCTTTTTGAGCTAGTTTTTAGCAAAATTAAATTTATCATGCTTCTAGAAAGTTATAGGCTATGTTTAAGCTTTTAATAGGTTCTTGTTTAACATAAATCAGAGTTCTATAGATGAAGTTCCAAACAAATTATTGGAGATTGTTCAATCAAAAGATGCAGTAGGCAATCTCAAATTCCAATCTTGATTTATGTTTTAGACCTGCTTCGTAACATTATTTTACTCTATAGTCTTCATGAAAATTATACCTCTATATGTAAGCTTTTTGCAAAATTTTGTATCGCGTAAAACCAACTTCTATATTAAAGTTACAGTTAACTTAGTAGGGGTTGTCTACTTATAACTACACTATCACTATAGGCAGTTTCCATACTCTATTATGATTCTACTTTTACGCCTAAAAATATACAGATTTTCACATTAGAATCTTCATGAAAGATGTAATCCCAGATGTTACTTTGTAACCCAACTTAAATCACATTCGAAAGTCTCTCGGAGAAAAAAGTTATGACTAATCCATCTCTTACTGTTCAAGATATCCCAAACAGTTCACAATCTCAGATTACATAATTATTTTGGATCCAAAAATGACGAATTTTAGGAATGGTTTCTCACAAGAATTTTAGGTTCAAATGTTAAGTTTAGTTTGGCTTTAGAATCAAGTAATTCCAAAATATATAACTCAAGATATAAGCAAAATAATACATACTACTTCACTTAAAATTGAACTACCAGCTTAGAGACAGTTTTCTCACCCAAAATTGCAACCTATTTTTCACATAGCTACTAACCAAATTTTACTTTTTCTTCCTCATAAGAAATTTAGATATATGTCTAAGAGAATAAAAAAAACTAAAATCACCTCAATCCAATTATATAACAAAAGTTATAGCCATATGAACTCAACTTGTTCCAGATGCAACTTCTATAATCTAACTCAGAACTTAAATTAAGTTTTCTTTTCTACCAGCTATGTACCTTGAATTGCACATGCAAGGCCATCTTCATCACTTTTCTAGCTTGCTTCACTCTTCCATGGAGACTCCTATCACATGCAAACTCATCCTCTTCTTTGTGACTTGACCAAAATTCAAGTGGCTTCCCCTCAAATTAACACATCAAGACAACTTTTGTGTCTTCAAGATTCCATCACCATGAGCTTCTTTGTGTTTATTTACTATGGAGGATAAGAGAATAAAGAGAGGGAGTGGAGGAGAGATTTCGGCTAGACCAAAGAAAAAGAAGAAGATGGGTAAGAAATGGAGTCTTCAAAGCCTTTTTATACCTAATTTGTAATTTGATTAAAATGCATGTGTGCCACATGGCACTTGCATGTCATGATATGACATAAAAAAAACTCTAAGTTTTTAGCTGTCTTTATTTATTTAATCAACCTAAAATATCTAATAAAGCCCTCATCACTTCTTCTTATTAAAATTGTTTCCCCCAAATTTCCAATTCCTAAAATTTCAACCTCTTTCACTAACAATATCCTATAATTGAATACATCAATATTCACATAATAACCTATTTTCCATATCGGTGTTTTTAGTTTAATAATTCTCATACCATAAAGAAATTTTTTTATATATATTTATTATTTATTTAGGGTTTAGTTCACCTTTCGAAGGAATTTCAAAACTTACACGTAGATTAGTATCTAGATTGACAGGTGTGACACTATTACACATAGTCACATTCACATCTCATATTCTTACCATAATTCCTTATACAATCACATGTATAGGGTAATGGCATACTCAAATCATGTTCACAATTCATAAAGACACATGAATTTCATCATTAGACAATGTCACGAGCGTGACCCATGTTCAAGTGGTGATTCCGGTTGTGACTCAAGTGGTGAACCATTCTGCCTCATATTGGTTCACCAGTCATGAGTGTGACACTTATAGTCACAGGCATTAGTCTACATTACCTCATATTTTCAAATTTCATTCCTTTCTTTCAAGGCACAACAACACATATTTTCATAACCAAGCAAACTTAATTAATTTCCCCACTTTAGCAACTTGTTTGAAGACCACAACTATACCCAACCACCAATTAAATGCACATTATATGAACTCAATGCACAACCAACATATTTATGTCTATTTAATGCATCAATATGATAATTTACTCGTTATGTCTCCAAACCTACCATAATATATATACTCTACAACTCATTCAATATATAATATATCATACGATTGCTTCTATAGCCATAGGTATGCCTAAACACACATTTTCCTCATTTAGGCACACAATAGATGCAAAAGGGTGAACAAAGATGCATATATATTTAAACCTCAAGGAGCTTCACCAAAAACTAAAGCTAAAGAGCTTATTTACCCTCCTTGTTGGCTACCTTCCTCTTCCACTTGTTTTCTTGTAACAAACATAGCCATATATCAAGTTCTAAGTTTATGAAAGTTTAGCAAAATCATAAATCTAAACCTATACTCCCAAACTAAGGTTATTGTGCATAATTCCAACTCAACCTTTTAGTTTCTTGCTCAAAACAACTTCAAAAGACATTCTCCAATAAGATACTCATGTTAGAGAGGTGCTCTAAAGGCAATCACCTTTAGCACGTATTGTACAATTTCATTTCATATGAATAAAACACATTTTCATTAATTTGATGTTCATTTAATGTATGAATTGATAGTGATATTAAATCAATTAATGAAGCCCTTGACACAAAACATAACATAAAGGAAATCATGATGAGATTATGATAATGAGATTTATATCATGTGTAATTATATTACAAGCGAGGTATAGAATGGTGAAAGAATGAATTACATGGATGTTGTCCATAAAAAGGTTCGTAGTCAAACCATTGACTCTATCGGTCAACAAGGGGTCATGATATGTTACTAGATATCTGTCATGACTTGCTCAATGTCAATTGTTGATTCAGGTGGCCAACATAACCTAGAACCTAATAGGTCACACACTTTGAAGGTGTAAAGTGTTAGAGATGTGCCTAAAAGGCAATTGCCTCAGGCACTTAGTGTACATATTTATAAAGGCATTCTTTCATTATATTAGTATTCATTTACATATGAATTGATATAGATCTTATACTAATTAATGAAATTCTATGATATGAAACATAGCATGAAAGAAATCATGATGGGATCATGAAAATGAGATTCATATCATATGTAATTATGTTAGTATCTAAATTATTCCTAGTCATAGGATCAACAGGAAGGGACATTATTGATTTGAATAGACTAGCACATGTTATACTTCTTTATTAGATCACGTAGTAGATCTCATAAGTTGTGAGCATGAGATGTTCAAAGTTAACATATGGATGCCTACTAAGAGTTGTCAAGTACATTGGATGACCTGTTATGAGACAATCATATGAATTATCTATTCAAATGTCAATGATAGTCTCATTGTAGCAATGGTGCATGTATCCTTAGATTTAAGGTACTCAAGGATATCTTGGACACTAATTATATGCTTTAACTCCATTCTTTGTTGCCGAGGTCGCTCATAGGGTGCTAATTGAGTACAGCTTGAGGTATTTAAAAGTAATTGGGTAGCTAACAGATGATTCACTTCTCTTGATAGAGGAAGAATATATCTACGGCCTTTTATCGGGATCATTGCTTAGAAATCTCTGGCCAGAGTGGAAACATCCTGAATATGGTCTTCAGTGACATGTCTAATAGAGTAATGAGCCCCAAAGACAAGATCTAACATCACTTGGGCTGGGTGTGATGTAGTCAGTCTAGTGGGAGCTGACACATAGTTCATGCTATGATGAAAGGATGAATTGTACATATTGTTGTCTATGAAAAGGTTTGTAGTCAAATTATTGAATTTTCGGTCAATTGGGGGTCATGATGTGTTGCTAGATACCGCTTTTGACTTGCTCAAATTAATTGTTAATTTGGGTAACCAATATAATTAGGAACCTAATAGGTCATATGCATTGGAGGTACAAAGAATGAGTAAAAATGGTCTTGGATAAGATCCAAAAATATGAGAGAATTATTTAGAGTCGGATTGTGAAGGGATCACAAGAAAAAAAGTCCAAAAAAATTGCTCAAGGAAGTCGCCCGTAGCTGGCCACTAGCAGGCCAGTGCATACATGCTAGGCAAGCCCAGCGCGCAAGTGCTGGCATAATTGGCCAAGTTTTGACTAATTTGGCATAAACCCCTAAACCTATTTTGGTAATTTTTCCAACTCTAGGGTGTTTGGAAACACCTATAAATAGTATTTTTTATCATAAAAACTTATAAGCTACCATAGAAAATTAATAGTTAATTTTTTTTTAGAATTTCTCTCAAAGAACATACACAATGCTAGCCCATTGTATATGTTCAAACCATTACCCTTTTGGTTTCTTTCTTCCATTTTTGTGTGGATTATCATTAGAGACAATCCAAGATTGGATTGTTACGGTTTGCTACAACCCAATAAGAAGGAAATTTGAAGAATTGGTTCAAGAAATTAAATGTTATGATTTTGTTAAATTAGTTTTAATGATACAAGTAGAATCCTATGATTCGAGTTTTTGATTTTTTTGTTTCCGCTGCTATTTTGTAAATGAGATACATGTTCAAAATCCAATATAAAGGAAGAATAAAATGATATTGGATGAGATCCAAAATATGAGAGAATGATTTGGGGTCGAACTGTGTCGGGATTATGGAAAAATTCCAAGGAGAAATCATTTGGGAGGGTCACAAGCCTACAATGTGCAGCCAATGCACGCTAGCGCTGGCAGGTTGTATGGCCAATTCGGGCCCCCAACCCCCCAATTCCCTATTTTGGTATATTTTGGTCTTTTAGCAACCCTAGGGTGTTCAGAAAATAGTTATAAATATGCCTTTTCACCATAAAAGAGTCCAAGTCTTCATAGAAAATTTAGAGTTAATTTTTCTGAAGTATTCTCTTAAAGAGCAATTATTTTACTAGCATAAAGTAATTGTTCAAGGTCATCCCTTATGAGGTTTTTTCCTCCCATCTTAGTGTGAATTACCATTAGTTTGGATTGTTGTGGTTTGCGACAACTTAACAAGAAGAGGTGATGGAAAAGTTCAAGAACATCAAAAGTAAAATCTTCAAACCCTTATTTTTGGTTAATTAATTTTGATGACACATGTTGAATTTTTGGTTCAGGTTTTGAATTTTTTTTATTTTTCACTACATTTTTATGTATAAAATACACCATCAAAACCCAACAATATTTATAACATATATTATTTAACAAAAATTTCTATACACTTAAATTCATAATTAATTGTAGTCTACTCATATCATACTCGAAATTACCAATTGTATCCGGTCTGAACCAAAGGTCCTGAGCTTAACTTCAAACTAGCATAAATGTGTATACAGTTCAACATGTAATTTTCATTAATTAATTATGACTACAAGATTTGGGATGGAAAAACTTTCTTTACACCACAAAACAAGAGCTAGACTTTCTATGGAATAAAATAGCAATTTTTTTTTTTTCAAAAAAAATTTATTGCATATTTTAAAATGTTTAAGTAGCTTGTTTTTATTTCATTAAATATATTAATAAACAAAAGAGTCTTGGAAATTAAGCCTTGGGCTAAATTTGACATAAATTTTAGGGAAACTTTCAAAAATGTCATGGAACTTCTAAAATACTACAAATATACCCATACAAAAAACATACAATAATATCACAACTCAAAAATCATCCAAAAATATACCAAAAAGTATACATTTGGTATATCTTCGGCATATCTTGGTATACCTCAGTGTACTTTGGGAATACTTTGGTATACCTCGAGAGTATTTTAGGTATACTTTTGTATACCTTGAGTATATCTTGAGCATATCATTTCTAGTATTTTTTTTTTGTCAGAAATCTTTTTCCAATAATATTATGATTTTCACAATTATGTGTTATTCTTTTAAATCATGATTAAAATGATTTTATTATTTTAAAATAAAATCATAATTGAAAAGATTAGAATCGCAAATTTTAGCAAAATATAGTTCATATTGGCATTTTCACAAACACCTTTAATGCATTAATTTTGTATTGTTAGAAATTGTGTTTTGGTCTTGCAACTTTCCATTTGTTTTGCTCTACCATAGTTCTAGAAATCTAATTAACTTAATACTGCTTTTTTTCCAGCAGAAAATCTAATGTTGTTAAAAATGAAGCAATTGCTATAATTCTTTAAATTGAGAAAAACTGGAAGCTCAAAATGAACTCAAAAGAGTGAAGGGAATGTGGAATTAAGCGGAAGCTTGGGGATCTTTGTATAGAAAAACATATTGAAGGATCAAAGACACATAATACTGTGGAAGCGATTTTGGATTGAAATGAGTTTTAGGTCTTTGTCAAAAGTAGAAATTTTAAAAATTTTTATTTTAACCAAAATATGCAACCACACTTTGCATGTTAAACTTGAGTATTTATCCCTAACTTTTACAAATCATATTTTGTAACATTTATAGATAATATTAATTTGTCAAGATCATCCCATAATTTGTAAAACAAAATGGAAAAATAAAATATTAGAACAAACATTTTAGAACTGAGTTCACCAAATATATAACCGAATAAAAAGATTAAAAACTTTAGTTGTATTTGATGAAACTCTTTTGCTAGTCACAGATGTATTATCACCAAAATTCTCCTTATTTTTATGTTTTCTGCCTCTAGTTTTCTTTTCAAGAACAAGAAAATTTTTTTTTCTTCTTTTTCTTCCTTCTTATTGTCTCTCACATTTCACTTCTTTGGGGTTTATCCAATATAAACAACCACTAAGCCAAAGAGATAGATGTTAGTTGTTTTTATCCAATTATGGCTTAGGAAGTGACAAAATAACATTAAAGGTTTAATGCAGGTGGCACAATACATTGCATGGTGGCAAAATTGCATTAATAACACATTAATATTATAATGCAAGGTGCAAGAATAATGAAGAAGGAAGGTGAAAGAAGCAATACAACATTAATTATGATAATTACTTTAATATACCATTACGGTTAATTTAATTAATAACTTAATTAAATTTTGATAATTATAATTAACTCTTTAATTAAAATTATATATATGAGAAATAGTTAAAATTAATCAATATTAATTTTAACACAAATAATATAAGTGATCATTTCTAATTTAATTCTAAATTAAATTAATCCCCACATCATGAATATTGACTATCCAAATATATTAATTTAGGTGTGACTTTAAGGTTAAGAATTTTATCCGAATGAAAATATAATATTAACTCATTAATATTATATCGAACACCATTTATGAATTCCTAGTATAGCTAGACACATTAAGTTTCCTTCTGAAATTCTCCTTTTAATTACCAATAAAATCTCGAATATCAATTTGGCATCTAAATCATAATATTAAGTTCACTTGTTATGATCATGATATTGATTAGGGTCACAGCACGTCAAACCCTATTGATCAATATACTAATAAATGATAATTTGCATTCTGATTAAAATAAGATTTATCATTATTAGTCTAACTAATAATATCGATCTTACATTAAATAAGTCATATTTCTCCTGGCCAGAAATATATTTTATCAGAACCAAAATGTCAACTTCATTAGAATCTTGCCATAATGCTGTAGAGTAACGAGTCATACTATTGGCAATCTCATGTCTCACTACATGACTAATTGTGGTGACTACGAGCCAGATTATCAAGTGTGAATAGCCTAGTACAAGGCAAGAGCACGTCCACAGCTACCCATGAAATGACAGTCTTGACACCTCAAGTCAAAAAATTTTGAGTCATAAAAGATTCATATATTATGACCAAGATAATAATTGTTGACATCGAGCACTACCTGTGTATTTATTATTAGGCATCACTGTTCAATACCCTTAACTTTTTAAGAACCCACTGGTTTATCTAGATATCACTATATTATAGAGAATGAGATTCTTCCTCAATAAACCATGTGATAACCTAGAGGCTCAATAAATGCCCAATTCACTGTCCTTTTTTGTTTACTAACATTTTTTAAAATTATTTTTTACTAGAGATATTTAACTCATTATTATCAACACCTTGATAATAAATTCTCTATAGATAATTAAAGAGCCGTATATTTCATAGTATAATTAACTACTGCATTCATAATATAATCAACAACTTGAATATTTATTTATTATGAATGTGAAATATACATGTGTCCATTGTGGTATAATAATTAATATATAAAAATCTGTGAATGCACTAGGGCATACACACCACTGATAACAAACTCCCACTTGCACTAGTGTCATTCTCTACAGTATCTAAGACCTATCTTCTGAAGATGGTGGTCTTACTGTACCTGTGTCATAGGCTTTGTGAATGGGTCAGCTGCATTGTCAGCTGATGGAACTTTCTGCACCGAAATATCACCTCGCCCAACTATTTCTCTAATCAAGTGATAGCGCCGAAGCATATGTTTGAAGTTCTTGTGAGACTTTGGTTCCTTAGACTGTGCAATTGCCCCATGTTGTCACAATACAATGGAATGGGACTCTGATTAAATGGAACCAAATCTAAATCCATTAGGAAGTTCTTCAACCACACAGCTTCTTTGGCGGCATCTGAGGCTGCTATATATTCGGCCTCTGTGGTAGAATCAGCAATAGTCTTTTGCTTGGAACTTTTCCATACTACTACTGCACCATTCAGGGTGAACACATGCCCTAATGTGGACTTCAATTCATCCTTATCTGATTGAAAATCTTTTTGATTGAAAATCAGAATCTGTGTATCCAACCATACTCAGATCTTCTCCTCCATAAACCAAGAACAAATCTTTAGTCCTTCTCAAGTACTTAAAGATTGATACCTGATAGTCAAACTAACAGCAAAGGCTATATCTGGTCTAGTACACAACATAGCATACATTAGACTGCCTATGGCTAAAGCATACGGTATGCCAGCCATTCGTGCTCTTTCTTCAGGAGTTTTTGGACTCATCTCCTTAGAAAGATGCACTCCATGCCTTACAGGTATTAATCCTCTTTTGGAATTTTCCATCCCAAACTTTTTTAGGATCTTTTCCAAATAGAGGGCTTGGGATAACCCTAACATTCTCTTAGCTCTATCTCTATACAGCTTAATACCAAGAATGTAGGCTACTTCTCCCAAGTCTTTCATGGAGAAGGTGGATGATAACCAGACCTTTATGTCAGTTAGAAAACCAACATCATTACCTATGATTAGAATATCATCAACATACAAGACTAAGAAAGCAAT
>CATIWF010019739.1:0-83497 GCA_949630135.1 Balakata baccata | reverse complement strand
TTTTATAGCAAGGTTCATTATTTCTTTGTATATCCCAACCAATCGTCGCAACTTCTGCAATTCCTCAGCAAGGAAGCAACCACATTAAAGTTTGATAGAGCTAAAAGCTTGCTGAAAGCTAGCCAAGAAATTACACGCCTTTTCCGTTCTTCACGAAAAGACAGTGGATGTACTAAAATATTTTTGAAAGAACCAGTTGAGGAGAAACTTTGTGCTTGAAGCCAAGTCTGTATTATAGAAAAGACAGTGACTGTTTAATACTTTGATATAGAAAATAGAATAGCTATGAAGAGATTCTAACTATGGCGTTTGTACTTGATGAGCGACAGTTGAGGAGAAACTTTGTGTTGGTAGCCAAGTCTGTATTATTTTTACTAGTGACGAACTTGTATCCGTCCCGATTTATCTACTGATTATGCCGTCTTTTTATTTTTTTGGGGATAACGACGGACTCGAATCCGTCCCATTTAGGACGGATTATACCGTCACTATTTTGAAGCAGTGTTATCCGTCGTCGAATCCCAACGAGGCCGTTTTCGTACTCTGAAACGCCCCATTTTTGTTTATTTATGTTTATTTAGTAAGAAATTTTTGAAATTGCTTTTAACTGTTTCAAAATATATTTTGAATATTTTTATTTAATTAATAAATTTTTTTATAATTTTTATAATTAATTTTTTAATAAAAATTATTATTTATATTTAAATTTTAAAAAATATATAATTTATTTATTATATTTTGATATAATGCGCTAATATATTTGTTATTTAAAAATTATATTATTTATTTTTTTATAAATTTAATTTATAGTACTATTATTTATATAAAGTTTAATATATTATATTATTATTTTTTAAATAAAAAAATATTATTTTTTATTAATGATATATATTTTAAAATTTAATCGAAATATTATATAGTTCAATAAAAATAAAATTGAAAGAATAAATTATATATTTTTAAAATTTCAAAAAAATACTAATGTATTATATTACACTATATAAAAAATATCTATTTATATATATATATATATATATATATATATATATGAATCGTTTTTTATTTTTGTCAAAAAGGGCTTTCACAAACGGAATGCGAAACCGGTCTAAAACAAATTCTCCTCTCCCACTCTTCTCCCCCGCGCTGCTCTCAGCCAGCTAGAGCTGCCCGGCCGCCCTAATCTCCTTCTCTCTGGTGACTTTGCCCTAGCCGGACGCCGCCCCGGATCATCTCTGTTGATTGGCTTGGTCCGTTTCCTTCTTTCGTCTTCGCATCGATTGCTTTTTTCTAATCTAAGGTATGCCTTGATCTTTCTTTTTCTAATTTTGTAATCTAAGGTCTCCATCTCCGTAGAATGGATTTTATTCACCGTGTTCAACCTCCATGTGGAATGTATTATATCTCTGTGCCCTTCTTTGCTCAATCTGATACTCGTCGAATAGTTTGATTTGAGCATCAATAATTTCTCATTTGCTGAAATTCCGAGATATCTCCTTTGTTTTGCTGAATTTTCGAGGAACATTATTTCTGTATCAGAGATTGTGCGGCTATATATATATATCGGATCTCATATATTTTGTTGTGTCAAAGACCCAAATTTTGTTTATTTGAACATCAGTTCTTTTCCCCGATTTTTTTCGTCCACAACTTGAGCAGCCCTAAGCTAAGCCATCCTTTACTCTGTGCGCCGTCGATGCTCCCTACCACCAATTTCACTACTCGCCGGCTCGATGTATCCCATAAGTTCAAATTAACATTGGAATGAAAAATTGGATCGCACATGTTGATCTCAATAATTTTTAATTGGATTTATTCATTGATTAGGTGTGATTTTTAATTGTTTTACATGTGATGATACTATTTAATTCATCCATTTCAGATCATAACCAATTTTATTATACTCATCTTGGGAAACCGATATTGAGTTCTGTTTATAAGCTGTGAAGGGTTGTCAAGAAGAGGAAGGTGGAAGTGATGTCCAGATAGTATACCAATCTCCTTTTAATTTTCCTTAATGTGGATTAGTTCACAACTATTGATTTGATGTCTTTTTGTTGTTTCATCATTTCTGGTTGCTGAGATGTCAATGCATTAATGTATTTAACCTTTTTGTTTCTATGCTTAACAACATATGTGAGATAAGAGCAATTTCTTTGAGTGCATATTCATTTAATTCTTTTTTGAATCAGATTCTCATAGCAAAAGCTGTCATGGTTCGTCTTGCTTCAGAAAAATGTGTTAACATTGGTAAATGAATGGTTATGGCAACAGAAATACAATCGTACTACTTGTTCTCTTGTGTACATAGAAAAACTGGTGTGCGTTTGAAATACTAAATAACAACTTCTCCTTGAAATTCAACAGCTTAAATGACCTAGGTTGTATTACTAGTGTTTGTGTCCTAATTATTAATATGTCTAAGTAGTTCATGCTTTCAAACCTTCATGTTTCAAATATGGTTCTTGACATTGGAAAATGTTAACCAAAATAAAAACAAATTTCTTGCAATCTACTTGCAAAATGAATGGAAACCATGAAGAAAATAAGAGAGGAGAAAGGATATACCTATTTACTTTTATTTGAAGGTTAACTATTAATTCCAAAAAGCAAACTTGTCCAAAGGAAAAACCATATTACCACAAACAGTGTTGTTCATACCACCATATTACCACAAACAGTGTTGTTCATACCACATTCTCAAACTTCTTATAGAAAAATTATAATAAAAAAGCAAAAAATTCAGTTGAACCCATTGGACCAGTCCAACCGTGATCCAGTTGACAGTCAGGTTAATGTCCAATCCGTTTTTTAAAACATTGATTATAATATGCCAGAAATCAGAATCATTGATCTTTAAAGGGCCAAAACATGATTAAACTGAACTGTGATTTTGGTTCGGCTAGGTTCTATGTAAACTATGGTTTGGTCATCTGAGAGAATGTAGTTTGGTCCTTTCAGTTTATGTAACTTTGGTTTGAATTACATCAAATCTACACCAGCAATGTAGATAAGGAATTGTTCTTTCTGCTCCAGCCTTCACCCTCTCTCTTTTCCTCTTTCTCTCTTATTCCCATTTTTTTCTCCCAATCAGTCATCCAGGACCTGTTAACCTTAGGATGCATTTTTCCAATGACATACCAATGCCACTGTCACTGAAGCGGTAGAATCTTATCATACTTCGAGTTTGACTATCAGATGGTCTTTATTTTTCAAAAAATTTGCAATATCATGGTCTTTATCTTCTGGAAAAATAAGGTTTAATTCCTTTAACAAATAATGTCTTTTCTAAACCTTCTCTGTTTGTGTAATACTGATAAGAACCAAGAAGCACAAAGCAAAAGGATCAAAAGAGAATAGAACTCTGGAAAAGAAACTGAATAGAAGAACTGATATTCACAAGCTTTCGAGAGGCTTGCACTCTCCACAGTCACTAAGGACCAACATCAAAATTCTGGTCAAAGTAATGTGCTTCTACATATGCATCATCACATAGTGCCACTTCATCAATCATCTCTATCTCTTCATCCAGTAATACAACCACCATCTCATCATTATCAAAATCACTAGCATTTGTCCCAATACCTAGGATGTCTGGAAACATACTCAGAGCCTCAATGACCATTTCCATCCTCTCATACCCACTTATTGTAACACTTTAGCAACCCAAATTCCTCTCAATAATTTCATCAAACACTTTATGCGTGAAACCTAATTCACATTCTAGCAGCAACCGTACCACTTGGACCCCATCAATAATCTACCCTTCATAATAACTATCTTCCTTCTTGTAGAGTTGCATAAAAACATTCTTCATTTTTGAACAACCCATCTGGTGATCCATGAGCTCAGTAATTACCCCACACGCTAAGAACATACAATGGTTCCAATGGGCTATTTCGATGTTATCCTTTGTGGTAGTAGCAGCTTTCGCCCTAGCAGCCGCCTCTTCTTGATGGTCGTAGGGGTAGCAGAAAACAATATTGAACTTGGCCTTGTAGAGAGTGACGGTGAAAGTGGATATCGGATGACGGACTGTGTTGGAAATAATAAATCTAAAAGATGGAGCGAGAGGAAAACGAACTAGAGCCCCCCACGAATGCCAACGATTGTTGCCAACTCAACCTGACGTGTTGGGGTTTGATAGAGCACACCGGAATACTCAGATTTTGAAGTGTAGATGAACTGTTCTTAGAGCTCCAAGTCCCAAATCTGAAGTGATAACAAGGAGATGCTGCCTCTGCTGGATGGGCTTAAGGAGTTTATGAACAACATCAGGACCATAGTTGACCCCATGGACTAGCTTTTTTGAATACCTCATAGTTCTAAGTGGCCAATCTGTCTTGGCCTTCACTTTTTGGGTGCCGTCACTGTGCCATGTGAGATGACTCATGAGCGGAGCAAAAACATTCAAGGTAGATTTCTTTATGATGGTGACTGGCCGGTTTATCACAACTCTGGCTCCCATTTTCCTCCCATTTTTTCCATGGATCTCCTGCTCTGATACCAATTGATAAGAACCAAGCACAAAGCAAAGGGATCAAAAGAGAATAGAGATTTGGAAAAGGAATTGAATAGAAGAACTGATAATTACAAGCTTTTGGGAGACTTGCACTCTCCACTGTCACTAAGGACCAATTACAAAATCCTCAAGATCCTAAACTTTTGAACAACTTGCATAATATATACCTACACTAATTCCAAAAACAACTATTAAGCCAATTCACTAATATACCCTTAACATGTACCCATCAACAACTCAGCACAAATACATCTCATAACAACCCAAAAAGTACTCCCTAACAATTCACCACCTATACACCTGACCTCCTCCTGCTATGGGCATGAGAGAGATGTATTGGGGCATATCAAATACTTTGCTGGATTTTTGTTTTCCTTTAATGTCTGTTTTTCTTTTTATTTGTTAATGGTTGGACAAACTTGCTGAAATTTGTGTCTAGCGAATTCTCGTTTTGAAATTTTGAAGCTTGTTAATGATCTCACTTTCCTTTCTCATCTATTCTAAAATATACTCCCACTTGCACTTTTTACACTACAAAGAATTGTCTTTCATATCCCTATTTAAGTGGCTTATAATCAACATTCTTTTATTTAATTTTTTGACTTTTCCTGATGAAAATTGTTTTAACCATGTTATGATCCCACTTTCAAGGTATAAGACTTAAATCCCACATCGGAAAACTAAGAAAGTGACGTGTGGTTTATATGGACTTAACGCTCTACAACCTCTTGAGCTAGCTTTTGGGGTGTAGTTTTCCCAAAGTTCATATCAAATGGTATCAGAGCTATCCATCATGTCTCTCAGTGCAATCGTGTGGTGCGGGTAGTGATGCTAGCATAGAAGTGTTCGCTCGGAACTAGGAAAGACCTAATGCACAGCTAGTCCGCGTGGCCTCCGGGCTGCAGGGTTTGGTGAATTGTTATGATCCCACTTGCAAGGTATGAGACTTGAATCCCACATCGGAAAATTAAGAAAGTGATGTGAGGTTTATATGGGCTTAGGGCTCTCCAACCTCTGGAGCTAGCTTTTGGAATGTGGTTCTCCCTAAGTCCATATTATATTTAATATTTGCCACATGTTAGGGCAATTTAGTTTTTCCATCTTTTTTTCTTTATCTTAATATAAATGAAGGATATAATAGGAAAACAATAGTAAAATTTTTGTCATATAGCTATTGTACCAAATCTTTCTTACTTGTGTGAATAGATAAGTGGGGCTATATTTGGGATAGAAGGAGTATATAATCATCACTCAAAGGCCACTATGATGGCTTTTAGATTTTGAACTCTCCCCAAACAGCAAAGAAAGTTATTTTTTCTGATTCTTTTTGTTGTTTCTTACATTCCATAATGATGGTTTTCAAAACTTATTTTTATGTGGAATTGCAATCTAACATGCTTTGAATTGATAGGTGGGAGTAGAAAGCATGGGAACTAAAATTAGTGAACTTGAAGATTTTTCCTTGAATATGAGTAGTGAAGAAGAAGAGGAAGACAATTGTGAGGTAGAAGAAGAAGAAGATGATGATGAAGTTGATGATAGGGAATTTGAAGAGCAGAAGGAAGAGAATCCTTTGGATTCAGTTGAAGTTAATGCTCATGATGGTTCTCGAGTATCACATTTTGAACAATTTGATCCTGTTGAATATGAAGTTCTTGCTGCAAAAAAGCGTAAAGGAAATGTCGATAATAAGTGGTTAGTATTAGTAATTTGAAGCTTAAAATGGCTTTCCTTGTTTATCATTTTACTTTGGCTTTCATAGTTTCTCATAATAACTTAGTTCTTGGAATGCTAGATAGTGGTTGGTTTTGAGGATGATGGAAGTTTCATTTAAGAAGTGATTGTATACATTTTATTAGTGTTTTCTTTAACCTCCTTGTGATATTTTGTTTTGGTGTATTGGTAATATAATTGTATTTGGATTTATTTTGAAAAGCTTCTCCTGTCATGTCAGTTCAGGGTCAGGAAAGAAGGCTAGGCTAGAGGATTTGTCTGGAGCTAGCATGGATGAAATAATGGAAGCCATGAATTATGGTATTCGAAGAAAGTCACGAAAGGTATGCCATTTATGATAGCATTCTTGAACCTTTTTTTGCCTCAAAGGATAATAGTTGATGTAGATGTTCATCTTTGATCTCTGATATCGTTTATTTCTGAAAATTCTTAATTATATATAAATGGAAGTTAGTAATATATGATGGCTACTTCGCCTTGATTACTTATGCTATATAAATTAAAGGTCTTGGCTGCATATAATGAATAGGAAACAAATTTTAGGCCTTTCAAGGTGAACAGGCACCTAGAAGGTTTTCTTCATAATTATGAACTATATTGACACACAATTACTATAACTTTATTATCTAGATTGTTCTTAAATGATTATATATCTGTTTCTGCCCTTCCTTTGGTGTAGGACATGGGTAACTTTTTAAGCTACTGTGTCATTAATTAAATTGTCTTACCTTTTGCTACATGGCTTTTATTAGGATGTGCATTTGGAGGTCATGGTTTTCAAAGTTCTCTAACCTGTAAAGTGTGTTACTTAATATTCTAAATGAAGTATGACTGCATTTTTCATTCAGTTGATTTAAACTTCCTTTTGGGAAAAAAGGAGGGAGAAAAAAGAGATCTTGTTAGATGGCCGCAATATTTTGGTTTATGAATAATGGTTGCTTTTATTTTGTTGTTGATCTTTATTTATTTGAATTCATAAGTTTTATTTTATCCATGCTTTAATCAACAATTATAAGATGACAATTGATAATTGGTAAAGTGAGAAATGATTTGGACGGACTTTGAGGTGGTTCTGGATCATAGCAGGTCCCTGCAACAAAGTCAGTGTTCAAGACCTGGGGAGGCGGGGCTTGGACTCTGATGCTTAAGAAGCTCTCTGAAAGTGAATGAAATGGAAGTAAAGAGGAAATCAGGGAAAAGTGCCTTCTCCTTTTACTTTGCCCTTTATTTATAGGGACAACACATTTGAGCTTGGAGATAGGATTTTTAGAGTCCAACTGTAGGCGAGGTAATGCCTTGGAGGGAATAACTTTTCTGATCTAGATGAGATTTACATTATCTAGAAGATTTATGTTGGTAGTTATCAATGATGGTGCTTGTTAAGTCTGTTTGGTTATATAAAAACATTTGGGAGATGTAATGCCTATAGAACAAGCATGCCAGAGGTTTTGTTCATTAGTACATGGACAATGTAGAGGAGAAGTGTGTGAATTTTTGTCATGGACTGATTCAAAGAATATCTTGACATTTGATCGTATGAAAACCCTTGATATTCTCTATATAGAAAAATTGTTTCCACTATTTTTTAATGGGATATTGTTGAGGTTGATGTGCATGTATATTAATTCACCTTCACTTTGTTATATGTATAAACAGGTGAATAGAGTAACTGTACATTTTTCTTATATTTATCTTTTTTCTTGGTATTTTCACATTCTTTAGCTCATGGCTTTTAAGAACAGAGATAGGAATCAAGAATCAGTTATTGAATTTGTTCAGCGTGATTGAGAGATTCTGACATGTTATTGTACGTTGTTATATTATTCTTAGAAATTCTCTATCTTGTGCAGCCTAAGAAAAGAGGTAGGAGGAGGGGATCCAAAAATAAACTCAGCCCTGAAATAACCGAAATGCTTGGTAATGCTACTGTTCAATATGTACATGGGCGTTATGAAGAGGTAAGTAGTTTCTTGCAGTTTTACCATGATTTTTTTTTTATTCAAGAGTAATATTTATTTGTGCTCTGCAAACTTAGGCCTATTGCATGCTATAGTTTTTTTATTGAAAAGTAATATTTACCCTAAAATCTAACTAAAAACTTTATAGATTTGTAACAAAAAAAAAAAAATTCCATTGCCAAAATTTGATTAGAAATTCACCAGATTGCTAATGTGTCAAAGTTGACTCACTTTTCTCTATTCTTTTAAAAGCTCCACAATTTTGGAGAAAATTACACTTATTCTTTGATTTCATTTTGGAGAAAATTACACTTAAATCCTTGATTTCAGTCTGTAATACCTATTTCTTCTTCTTTTTTCATCCTTATGGAACCTTTAATACATTAATTTGTGACAATTACTCTTTTCTTTGATATCTTCTCTCAGCCCCTCTTTGCAATGTGGATCAATTTGATAAATTGCAGTCTATGTTTCCAATTCTATTCCAAACATATGAGCTTTTGCTACAATTGTCTCATCATAATGCATACCCTCCATTCCTCCCCTCTTTCCATTCTCTTGACCTCATTCCTTCTTTTTGCCCTCAAAGCCCACCGACTGCTTTGCATTCTTCCTCTGGCTTTTTCTCTTCATTCTTTTGGCTTTCAGATTTGGGGGGTTTGTTATTTCAATAAAATGATCTCTCTCTATTTCTTTTTGAGTGTTTTCTTGGATGTAGTTTCTTTGCAAAATGTAGGGATTTGGTTTGTTGGGTTCTAGGGTTTGTTTTTCTCTTTACCAAGGAAATTCAAATTGCATATAAAAGAATTGAGAAGCTTTAAGAGAAGGCTTAAAATAAGAACAAAGAAAGGAAGCTGGGAGATTGAGTTAAAACATAGCATCCGGGAGATTGAGTTAAAAATGTAGTATCCATTGTTGAGGAAAGAAGTGCAATTAACTTTTGGAAATTTGAAGTTATTAAGAACATACACATATAGAGAGTGAGCTAACTGTCACACTTTCATAAGAAATTCTGGTTAAATTTTTTGTTTTTTCTAAAAAACCTTTGGTTTTACTTGCTTCTGGAAACAAAAATAATCAATTTATTTCACCATTTGCCTACTCTAAATATTGCTTCTCTACAAAGAAAGGAAAATGCAGCAAACAGAGATATATTTAACTCAAGCAAATGCAGTAATGAAGATGAATGTATTCAGCTTCTATTAACTAGCTCAAAAGAGTCTAACTATAGTGCTCAAAACAAAATACCCAAACAGAAAAACAAAAGGAAAAGAGGAAATCTGTGCAAGCACGGCCCAGGGAAAAACTCCCCTTCTTCAAGCAACTTGAAAACCTAGAATTTCCAATTTACTAAAGCCTGCCTAAACTCTCTCTCCCACTGACTATTTACGACCAATTTCTGCTTCTTCAGCAACCAAGCAGCCCTTCCATGTGTCCCTACCTTTATTTCTAGAATATTCCTATCTCCTATCAATTCTCTATCAATCTACAACCACCTGTACTGTGGTTCTAGGTTATTATAATGAAAATATTAAGATTTTTATAATAGGTTCTCTAGTTTCTGCAATCTATTTACTTGGTTCCAGTTCCAGATCAAAATGATTCTCACAAATGTGAAAGCAGACAAAAAACATTAGGCATTCTCATATAGTCAAGAAACACAGTGTTTTATAAATCCTATTAAGGAACAAAACTCAAACTTTATAAGGGGCCTTGACCTTCCAAGTATGAAAAATTTTTTTTCCTTAAACAAGAACTTTCATGGAAGGTCATCTCCTTTCAATAAAAGAATAGAACCACATTAATGGGAATAAATTAGGGGAAAGAAACAAGGAAAAGGAAAAGAAAACATTTCTTCCTACAGAAAATGAAAAAGAAAACAAAATGGATCATTTTCTGTTAATCCTTATGCTTGAAAATACATGCTAAACAAACTAAATGAAATGAGCAAAATAAATTGATGCTTCTTGCTTCTCGTCTTTCCCCCACCATCCAATCAATTTTTGAAGTTTAATTCTCCTATGATTGGATGTTTGCAACCGTTTTGGTTTCTCAAAGTTGCTTTTGTCTCTAGTTTCCATTCATTTTCTCTTTGTTTGTGTTGTTATTTATTTAAGACACTCTCATTTTCTTTGAGTATTGAGAGAAATATATTAAGACTTAAGTGAAACTAAGAATGGAAACATGAGTTTCGTTCTTTTTATTTTATTTTCTTTTTGGGAATTGAAAATGTAATTTTTGTTTAACTAAGTGATTAATGGTAATATGGGTAATTAAGAGGAGAGAGAAGATTGCAGAAAGAAGAGAGAGGAGAAAAAGTGGGATAGGGGAGAGAAAATAGCTCTTGGAGGAGAGAGGAAAGAAAAATTTTAATTAAGATTATTATTAATATTATTATTTTATTAAGAGAGATTGGGTGTTAGAAGGTGGGCTGGGATGCTTGTCTAATCTATCAAAAAGTTGGGTCAATTGCCATGTTTATTATGGTGATATGAAATTTGTCACAAATAACCAAGTTTAGGCATATTTTTAGTTAGGGGCCAAAGTTTGTGGTATGCTTAAGTTTAGGGGTAGTAGGTGAAAATTACTCATATTCTTAGTAATGCTATTAGATTAGGCATACACAACATTCCATTTAATAACTTCAATTTGAGGAATCGAATATGGCAGAACACATACATGAAATAAAAATCTTTAATTTTTAAGAATTAGCCGGTTGAGCTTGAGCCCTTGCAAAATAAACTGAGTTTTTAAGTTGCTAGAATTCTGAAGGTTTATTATCTTCTTTTATGTTAGGCTTATTTTGGCTAGTGAGTTTGTTGGATCCTTTATATAAAATGAGCTAGCTTTATTTTGTAATATTTTATATAAAATGAGTTTGATTATGTTTTTTTGAATATTTTGCAGGCCATAGCTGTTTTGAATGAAGTTGTTAGGCTTGCACCACACGTGCCTAATTCATACCATATATTAGGACTTGTCCATATTGCACTTGGTAATACTGAAAAAGCAATGGGATTTTATACAATTGCAGCTCGTCTTATGCCAAAAGATTCCCCTTTGTGGAGAGAGCTTTTTGATTGGCACAAGTATGTCATCTGAGCTTTGACATCACTGTTTGGTGCAATTTAAACTCATTAGGTGAAACTGTGGGAAATTTTCTCTATCTAATGCAATTTTATTATGCTGTAAGTGCTTGTTTAGGTGATATATGATGTGTACTTCTCTTGAATCTAAAATAGCTTTCTTGAAATTCTAGAAGGTTATACAATTATTTTTCCCGAGCTTTCCTTCCTATGATTGAGTTGGTGATTACATTATGTTTAAAGTTTCATGAAAAAATTTCAAATATGTATATACAAACAAAAATTGAAAACAAAATATAATTTTCTACATAATATATCACCATTTTGCAATTTGTTAAGTGTGAATCAACTAAATAAATATACTCGTTGCCATATTGATCATCAAAATGTCTCACATTGGTGGTGTTGGTGGAACGGGGGATGAATGGTCACTTCTCCCTTAAGAAACAATTCATACCCTTAGGCAACAACTGATTCAATCTCTCTCAATATTCTAGAACCATATCTAATTCCTAACCTAGAATACATAATTTTAGCATGCGCATGTCCTCAAATCATAGAAGTACTCTAATGAGCAGGTTACTCAAATCTATCCTACATCTATAGGTAAATGGAGTACTTTGCCAACGTGTATACCTGAAAGAACATTAATTCCTAGTACAATAAATTGGAGATGAGATAGCTGTGGAATTTATTTTGGTCATTTCATTTAGTTTGTTTAGCATGTATTTTCTAGCAGAATGATTGATAGAAACGATCCATTTTGTTTTCTTTTTCATTTTCTGTAGGAAGAAATGTTTTCTTATCCTTTTCCTTGTTTCTTTCCCCTAATTTATTCACATTAATGTGGTTTTATTCTTTTATTGAAAGGAGATGAGATGGCCTTCCATGAAAGTTCTTGTTTAAGGCAATATTTTTCTTCATACTTGGAAGGTCGAGGCCCCTTATAAAGTTTGAGTTTTGTTCCTTAATGGGATTTATAAAACAGTGTGTTTCTTGACTATATGAGAATACCTAATGTTTTTTATCTGCTTTCACATTTGTGAGAATCACTGTGATCTGGATCCGAGCAAATAGATTGCAGAAACTAGAGGACCTATTATAAAAATCTCAATATTTTCACAAGCAATAATAACCTGCAAAACAAGAGTGGAAGTTCTAATATGATAAAGTTCCAATTGTTCTAAATAGAAGCATTCTAATTAGAACTCTTTGAGTAGTAAAAACATGGGATTTTTATTTATTTATTTATTTTTTATAGGTGCTTCTAGGTTTTCAGAATTGTGGTCGTAGGTCCCAATGTGAATTGAGCTTTCAAAATTTTTCTCTTGTTAGAACACTGTTCACTGTCTTTTTGCTTCTACCAGTAGAACACAGATTTTTACTTAGCAGATCTCGACAGTTTTATATTTCCGAATTCTGTTTGTAAACTTTTAGTATAGAAATGAAACTTTATTTTCAGATTTGATTTAACACTTAGAAACACTTCTGATATATGACATTTTAGATATAATTATAAAGATTATTTTTTTGAGTGCAAGTGTTCTTTCAAAGTTACCAAAGTATATGAATTGGCTTTATATAGCTCTTTTTCTTCAACTTTGATTTCTTAATTAGTGAACTAGATTTTAAATGTGCTGCAAAAATAACAATAAATCAGAAGCAATCAACCACACAATGCACAATCAATTTATAGAGGTTCGGCCTCTTTGTCTACTCCTCTCCCCAAGCTATTCCCGCTTGAGAATTTCTCTCTAGTGTCCTTTTTTAAGTGGCTAAAGGGCAAGCCAATTACAGTCCTAGTGATCTAATACCCTAGACGCACCCTCATTTTAATCTTTGGTTTTGTAAGGCTGAACAAAAACTTTTTTTTTTTCCTGGAACTAAGGATAACCTTAGGTTTTTGATGGCTCACCTTTAACCACTTCCTTCTTAATAGGTGCAAGGATAACCAAGGTTTTGGTGGCGCACCTTAAGCCAATTCCTTCTTCACGAGATAAAGGACAACCTTAGGTTTTCAAGGCTCACCTATAACCTCTTCCTTTCTCATGGGCTAAAGGATAACCAACACTTCCCTTTTAAAGGGCTAAAGGACAACCTTATAAACACAAATAAAGATTGATAGTTCCTCACTTTCTTAAAGTATTACAACAAAAACTATAATCAAGAAATGAGGAGGATGAATGCAATGAAAAGATCATTTCTAAAAGTAGAGGTGAAAACATTAAAGCTCTTTTGAAAATTTGAATTCCACTTTCTTTCTCACAATTTTCCACACTTTGATCTTTAAAACTCATATTTATAGTCAAATATTCAAAAACTAGCCAGTACAGCCGTTTGAATACAGCTGTCAGACAAAACATTTAATGCACACCTAATTGTGGCTGCTGTGTCTCTAAGCTGTCTGTTTGAGTCTCTTGGTAGAACATAGTTCTGCTTCTACTTCACTTCGCCGCAGAGGACACTTTCTTTTAAAATCATTTTCTGTTAAAGCCTTTTGATGATGACATGTCTGCATACATGAAAATCATTTTAACTTATAGTTTAAAAATACTATGCATGAGATGCACTCCTCAATTCTTGATTTTACATTTAAGTCATAAGGTATTCAATTATCTTCTCATCTTCTTCATAGAATCTTCAATGATAATTTTTTCTTGATTTTCTTCTCCATAAGATTCTTTCTGAATATTCTTCTGAAATTCTCTTATGATTTTCTTTAAAACTAAGAACATCTCCAAATGCCTCCCTATTTCTCTCTTGACCTATATTTAGGAGTTTTATGTTATCTAATAGCCTCCTTATCTTCTTCCATACTTATCTCACTACCTAAAATTTATATTCTCTCTTCTCGGTTTTAAGAGCAACAAGGAGCTCCTTAGTAATATTTTATTATTTCTCTTTCCTCTCTTTTGTTCTTTTCTCTCTCTTTTTGTTGTCTCTTATTCTCTCTCTCTTTTTTTTTTAGATAGTTTTATTAATAAATTAAAATAGGGAGTGAGATAAGGAATATTGTTGGAGTGCACACAATTTTCAAGACAAACTAAAATAGGGAGTGAATTTTTTATAATATAATAGGGAGTGAGATAGGGAGCATTGTTAGGGATGTTCTAATATCTACAAAACAGAATTGGGTTGTACTTGTAGCCACTTGAGCCAACAGTGGTTTGAATGTTGTCCAACATTATTACAAGATTCTACTCTTCTAATGCATTTAACATTTTTGGTTATATTTTCTTTTATTTTGGCTAGAATATATCTTATGTTCCACTTTATAAATTTTTTAACTAGCTTTTTTTTGAAAATTTTTTTAACCTGTAATTTTTTTTCCAAAAAAATTTCTTAACCTGCTATTTTTTTTCCTGCGAGAGACAAAAACCTTCTTTCAATTAATGCCATGAAGAGGACATGTTGATTACCATCTAGATTTCAAGTTAATGGTGTTGAATACCTCCGCAATGTAACACTCAAGTTGAATGTGTAATTTCCTCTCTATAAGTATCATTATTGCCAAGGCAACCAGAAAGTCATTTAATTCTACTTGTCTCAAGCATGCTTAACCATTACTTGATGCATATTCTTATTAGTTGAGAAATCATTGCCAAAATGTCAAAAAAAGTTGAAGTTTGTAAAATAACTCATTTTACTTTTATTCATCCTATGGCTTTCTAATTTATTGAATGAAATATAGTGAACGAGGAGATGTAGCTCGTGCCGGGATGTGCCTTTATAAAGCTATAAGGGCAGATCCTAATGATATTGCTCTTAGAGTTCAGCATGCATCACTTTTTGCCAAGCTTGGAGAATTGCAAAGAGCTGCCGAGTCCTATGAACGAATATCGCGAATTTGTCCTGAAGATGTTGAAGCACTAAAGATAGCTGCAAAGGTTTTGTTTTGATCTTTCTTATTTAGAGCTTTATTGGTTTAATTGTGTTTTCTATGTTTCTCAAATTAACTCACTATTTTTAATGGTCCAATTCCTTTGATTGTGAAGCTAATAGCAGTATAATAGTCGTTTATCTTAGCTCTCATATGTTTGGTGTAGTTTGGTTATAAATCTTAGCATTGAAGAAAATAATTAAGTAATATTAATGCTATTACATCAATATATTGAGACATCTGTTAGAGGGTGGTCACTAGTATGAGGATTTAAGGACTATTAGGTGGTGACTCAGAAGAAAAAGCCTTGCTCTAGTTACTTTACAGTATCAGCCTTAAACACTATCTTTCATGCTGTGTTTACGGATTAACTAATGAAATCTATGCTAGGTATTCTATGGTGCACACTTTTTGGTTATGCTGGTTCTGTTTAATGAGGACCCGATTTTTGGTTGGCTAAAAGTTGAATTGGAAGGCCTACATCATAGATTGTCTGACTATGTGGTTATGATGAGGATGCTAAAATGGATGCATGAGAACAGAAGGAATGAGCATATGAGGAATTAGTGCATTTGCAGGAATGTGTAAGTGGCATATATTTAGGTTAGTTGTGGGAAAGCTGATTGTTATGATGAGGATGTGCATGAGAACAGAAGGAATGAGCATATGAGGAATTAGTGCATTTGCAGGAATGTGTAAGTGGCATATATTTAGGATAGTTGTGGGAAAGCTGATTGAGATGCTATGTTGACAAATTTCAACTTCATATACAGTTTACTTGATTGAAGAACATTAAGGTTAGATGAAGGTTGACTTGGCTTGAAGTAGTCAAAAATAATTTAACACTGTATGCTTTATTGAAAATGTAGCCAAAGGCCATGTAGAATGGAGGTCCATTTATTTGACATGTCTTGGTTGAGATTAAGTTTTATTGTAATCGAATAATTTCCATGATTGTTTAGGAATTAGTTGCACTATATGTAAATTTTATAATTTCTACGAGAATGGGAAGGTATTGGGAGACCAACATGGTCAAGATAATAGTATTCTAGGATTTGAAAAGTAAAGACATAACAATAGTAATGAAATAAACCAACCAGCTAGAAGAATATAGTAAGAAATTGAGAATAGGATACTCTCTTTCCTAGGGGTTTCCAAAATTTATATTGATACTAAGGTTTCATGTGTGCATGATTCACAAGGTTCGTGGTTAAGGAGGCCAATGTATTATCATAGTAAACCTCCACTAGCAGCTTAACCAAAAGCTTTAAATCATTTAGCTATGATGTCAACCAATATAATCTAGCAACAACTGCGGCAATCACTATATTCTGCTTCAGCATTACTCTGAAAAACAATATGTTGTTTCTTTGTCAATCAAGAAACCAAATTATTCCCAAGACACAATAGAAGGATATGGATAGCTTGTACCTAGGTACCCTGCCCTATTCCACGCTACTAAATGCAACTAAATTATCTTTGGAAGACAGGTGGATTTGAAGCTACAAAATGTGATTTATTTTGTCATGCTTCAGAATCCATCTCACTAGCTGCCAACATGATTCCAATGGAAGATGCTTGTACTGACATAAAGAATTCGCTGCGTGACTAGTTCTGGTTGTGTGTAGGTAACATACAGGATCTTGGCTGCTCCTTAATTAAAATTTCAGCACAAGGTAAGGCGAGCCTGTGCTTATCCTTGCTTTATGACCTAATGTACTTGAGCATGTGGGGCTGTGTTACATATATAGAACTATATTTGGTGAGCTTACCTACGAGTTTGAACTTTTAGATCTTTGACAGCTTGTCTGGGTTGTGGTAAGGGATGATATGATTTGGGTGGCATGGTTTGAGAGTTGTTTTGGAGGATGTGCAGATTGGTTGGCATTGTTTTTTACGGTAAAGTCATGGTTTGTTAACCATGAAAATTTAACCTCCAATTTGGTGGGATCCATGGTTTTCTTTTTATTTTTTATTTATTTTTATCCTTAGTCCTTACGTAAATTTACTTCTCACCAAATTATAATTGTCAATATTCTCATTGTTCATTACTAGCTAAGGGTATTTATGTAATCTTCATATTTAACCTTACCATATCATACTATCCAACCAAATAAAACACAGTTATGAAACTTTCACCATACCTTCCGAACAAGTCAAGGGTATATGCTGTAGGTCCCGAGGTGGGATGAATTGAGGTTTCAAGAATTTACGGTTTTTGTAAAATGACCAAAGTATGCTAATGGTATGCTAATTTTGGGCAGAAAAAATTCACAAAGGTAATTTAAAAATTCTTTTCACAAAACCAAAGTTTATGATCATAAATGTTAATTAACTTCTAAAATAAGTTTTTGACAAATAAATCACCTCTTTTATTTGCAAAAAAAGTTTCAAACAAATTCAAACACAAATGGATTTTTGGAAAAACACTTTTAAACACCTTTTTACATAAAAATCAAATTTCAAATATTTTTAACAAATTAGAATATCGTACTTGAATATAAAAGAATGGAGAATAGCTTGACACACTTCAGTTTATAGTAGTTCGACACCTTTGCCTACATCTACTCCTCAAGATACAATCTTGAGAGTTTTCTCTCCACTAAAGATTCTTTTCAAGGGCAAGAATCAAGCCAATTTCAGCCCTAGACTTTTCAAGCCTATGCTCTCAAACCCAAACCCAAGTTTTTACAAAGTAAAACTTGAAAACACTTGAATAGCTTTTATATCCAAGGTGCTAAACAACCCAACATCAAGTTTTCTAGCCAAACTTGCAAACTATGACTCAAATAATTCATCCTCAAACTCAGAGCACGAATTTTACAAAGAAATTTAGAGCCAAGATGAAGGATATCTAAGAATGAAGCTCAAATGGAAGGAAAATGATTTAGGAAATGTAAAACTCTTTTCTCTTGTGAAATCTTTGATTTTCCAACAACAAAAATGTTCTTTCAACTCATATTTATAGTTATATTATCAAAAACTAGCTAGTAGACACATTTTCGTTTTCCAAAAAACTAGCCGTTATTTTGTTTTTAGTGAACAAACTGTCAGATAGTCAATTAACATACTCCTAGAATACTCGAATAGAATACTTAGATAGAAAACAACTTTTCTGATTAGTGAAAAAATATTTTATTTGTAAGACTTTTATACTTTGAGCTTCATTTTTATACACAAATCAGATTGACTTTATATTCATATCCAAATATACCTCTTTGTTGCACGTGTCTCTTCTTGAATATACGTCTCTCACTTTCAATTCTTTAACATTAAAATCTGAAATTAAAGCAATGATATAACAAATTCTAACACTTAAATCATGGTTTTAGAATCATCAAAATTTGGGATACAAGGATTGTAGTCTTTAAGCCAACATTCTCCCCCTTTTTGATGATGACAAAACCTTGATCATGTTACTTAGAATTTGTACCAAGTTAGCACAAAAAAATCTCCCCTTAATCCATGCATAGGGGTGTAAAGAAAATTTCATCAAAGTATCCATATAATCTCAAAAGTAAAACATGTGCAAAATATATGCATTTTCTTTTAAATACTAGAATCCAAATTCTATCAAAATACTACTTATAAATCAAGAAGCATTCTGTTAGAATTCAACTCTATTCCTAGTAAGCATGCATTCCTAAATCATATATTTTTCCTCGTTTTTGTCATATATCAGCATATATCACAATCATAATTCATATATTTCTCTCCCTTTTTGTCATCAATCTTCAAGGGGTGTGCAATATTGTTTTCATTACAATAATTTTATATTAAAATATGAAATTAAAGCATGATATAACAAATTCTAACACTTAAATCATGGTTTTAGAATCATCAAAATTTGGGATACAAGGATTGTAGCCTTGGATTATGGGATCCGCGATCGCCCTTAGGGATTCGCTGTCACATATGGGCGCGGCATCGGTGCTTGACAGCCCAACTTGCCAAGGTATTCATGTGCTTTGTGAAGCCCCTCATGTCTGTCCACTGCTTAGTAGTGGGGCTCTGCGTTGCCGTGGTGAACTGTGGGTGGTGCTCTACAGGAATCCACCTTGGGTTTAAGGAAATAAAGTTGCACCTCTGTCACAAGCAATTGCTTTTGGCCCAGTGGTAAACACTTAATCCTATAATTGGTATCAGAGCGAGGTCGCAGGTTCGAATCCCCCGGGTGTCACTAGGGGAGAGATTGTTGGATTATGGGATCTGCAATCGCCTTTAGGGATTCGCTGTTGTGTATGGGCGTGACATCGGTGCTTGACAGTCCAACTTGCCGAGATATTCATGTGCCTTGCGAAGCCTCTCATGTCCGTCCACCACTCAGTAGTGGAGTTCTGCGCTGCTGTGGTGAACTGTGGGTGGCGCCCTATAGGAATCCACCTTAGGTTTAAGGAAATAAAGTTGCGCCTCTGTCACAAGCAATTGTTTTTGGCCTAGTGGTAAGTGCTTGATCCTACATATGCCATATCCTACCCTAGCATACCATACCATACCATACTATATTATTCTATACCACACTTTATTAACCAATTGAAACAGGGGGTTAATATCAGGTGCATACAAGAACAATTTATTTCTCAGACTAATCAATGGTATTAGTGATGGTACTCTCGATTGCTATAAGTGACTTGTAATTGTTGCTACTAGCTGAAAGCCGCCAATGGGCTGTCAAGATGGCTGATTGTTGGTGGTTGTTACTTATAGGAGTCTTTGAAGGATGGTGGTTTCCATATTTCGGTTATGGTCAACTTCTGGATGTTGAAATGGGAAATGGAACAGAATTTGTTATTGCTGGTGGAAATGAGCTATGCCTTTAATTCACCAATGTCTTTAATGATGGTTTCCATATCATTTGTTCTCTACTGCCTTAACCTCCTACTTTCAGAAACATTTTCCTTTATTGGAAATGTGAACATCTTCATCTGCTTATTTTTCTGTTAAACAAGCAAGATATACCTCTCATATGCTAGTTTTTATTTTATCCTATATTTTCTTTCCCTATTATATGTTCATCTGTCAGTAGGATCTGAATTTTTTTTTTCTGTTCAATTTCAGTTATATTCTGAATGTGGTCAAACAGAACGAAGTGTCAGCATTTTGGAGGACTATCTCAAGGGTCATCCATCTGGAGCTGATTTTGGCGTGATTGATTTGCTTGCTGCTGTACTTATGGAATCTAATGCACATAATAATGCTCTTCAGCATATTGAGCATGCACACCTGATTTACTATCAGGGAAAGGAAATGCCTTTACAGTTGAAAATCAAAGCAGGAATCTGCCATCTTTACCTTGGAAATGTTGAGAAGGCAGAGGTTTGTTGCATTTACTTTAGAAAATTGCTAATACTTTCCTATTTTAATGTGACTGAAAGTGAAAGAGGAGAAAAATAGAGTAACAAAATTTGAATACTTAATGTTTAGTTTTTGAATCATGGAAATTTCTGATGTTTGTTTGATTGTGTGGTTCTTCCTAGATATTATTTTGGAGGTGTTTGGGATTGTTATTGAGTGTCTTAAAAGCAGATTTTGAATTTTTTTGATTTAATTGACTGATTTTTTTTAATCTTTTGTAAACTGTTTTTTTCAAATCTGCATTTAGAACAAACATGTATTTATATGATTCTACCCAAAAGCAGTTTTCAAAATTCAAAAAAATTAAAAATACAAAATTTTTTTCCAAAAGCGCTTTTTTGAAACTCAATGCTAAACACCCCCAAATTTGATGGTTGGTCTTGTGCATCACATATTTGTTAACTTCTCTATTACCTTTTGAAGAAACTTCAAAATATATCTGATCTTCGTATATTGAGTTTATAAACCAAAAGTTTGCATAATTTTGAACAATCCTAGTTTGGCAGGATCATAATGCAAATATGAATAATTATAATGTCCGGGACCTGGTTTCTAATGTTATTAAGAGCACTGTAGAGGATTGCTGCTTGATATCTGATTGTTTTTTTTTTTCTCTCTCCCTTTTATTTGTTCTTTTGTTATTAATATCAAATTTTCATAATATTTTCAGTTTTGTTCTATACCTGTTTTCCATTGTTCTTTGAAGAGTGAGATTGTTGAGCATTAGTTTAAATATTAAGCCCGTTTCTTTTAGATATTTGTCAATTCCTTATTTTCAAAACTATTCTGCATCAGGAAGGCAGATTAGGTATTAGGTATATTGCTTAAACATGATTACTTAATTATTTTAACATTTATTTCATTTTACTAATTCTTCTATAGATTCTAATTTTTGTTTTCAAGTGGATCTTATAATTTTTGTTTGTTGATCTATCATATTTAGCTTAAGGATATAAAAAGTTGGAGCCTTTTAATATTTTTGTATTTATTTGGAATGCAAAACAGAAAATATTTATATAGTTCTGAACATTTATGTATATATTTTTTGCATCCTTAAGAAATAATTAGATGTTGAGAATTATTATAAGCTTTTTAATATTGAAATTCATGGTAACTTATTTATTTATTTTTATTGTGGGAGGCATAAACTGACACCGTCTTTGGGCGAGTTTTCAACTTGCCCACTTTTTTTTTTAATATTTAGTCTTTATTTTTAAAGTTAAAATGCTCTTCCACTTAAGGGTGTAAGTGAGTTGAATATTTGAGTGTTTAAGCTCAGTTTGTTTTAGGCAAGCTTAGTTTGAGCTCAAAATTTATTGTTCAAGCTTATTTTATTAGAAGTTATTGAGATAGAGCCAAGTTTTCTGACTCTATGTGAGCTAAATTGAACAATAATTATTATCTGGTTCTAGAAATTTTATTCGCAATATTGTACATTTAATTTAATGTAAAAGAAATGTTTTCCACAACAATAAAACCTTAGTGTAGAGTGGACCCACCATCAAGTAGAGCATGTAACACTTGTGGTCTGTTCGGCTCAAAGTTTCAGATAAATAATTAAACAAACATAAATGACCCTGTTCATGAATATACTTTAGCCAAGCTCACCTACATTTATATTTATTCACCTTCATTTATATTAAACAAGCTTACAGCTTTTTTTCAAACTTGTTTTTTAATCTTCACAATTGAACATATATGTGCTTTGAGTGAGCTTGTTCACATGCTATTTACCAAGTGTACTGGTTTGTTTCTGCTTTCATTTTTTGTGGAACAAAATAGTTATGCTAGTTTTGGATTTGAAGTTGTTTTTACAATGGCAAATTTCAAGAATGTGAAGAAAAAAAGCAATCTTCTTTATTTATTTCTTTATCTCTTCTTGTTCTTTTTGTTAGTAATTCAATATCCCTCTTCCCTTTCTCCCTTTTCTTTTTCTTCTTATATAATCATTGTTCTGCATGAAACTTTGTGACAGTTACAAACATATTTTTTTCAAACTGTTGAGCTGGAGATTTGAATTTTTCACACTGAATAATTTCTTAAAAATAAAGATACATTGATTCTTGATATCAAATATTGTCTTTTTGATATATTGGAAGAGGAATTAAGGGGGCCTTTTTATCAGAAAAAAGTAGGCAGCACACTAACTTGTTCAAGCTAGGTTAACTTAGAAAATAAAGTAGAATGTTAACTTGTTCAAACCAGAGTTAACTTAGCATAGCTTTGCATTTTATTTGTGAACCATCTTTTATTCTTAAGTTTTTTACCCATGCATGTTTATTTGTTTGTTCTTTTTGTTCATTTTTTAATTTATTGAAGTGAATGCAAATCCAATTTCAGGACCTTGTTAAGGTTGTTTTTGCATATACGTTTTTAATACAAAGTGGTCACGTCATGCCTGTCAGTTGAGATTCCAAAGGCCCATGATAAGGTGCCAAATAATGTTATTACCCTTCAAAAATTCAGTAATGAAATATATGCTCCAAAATCAAGAAGTAATTTTTTTCAAAAAATCCACATCACTATATCTACTAGGGTATGATTTTTTTTTTTTTCTCAAGAATGCATTTTCTGTACTCTGATATCTTCTTTCATGATTTTTAGATTCTTTTTAGTGATCTAGAAGGTGTTAGCACCTCCAATCATGCCGGATCGATTGTGGATGTAGCTGAGGCATTTATGAGACTTGGGCATTTTCATGCTGCACTGCAGTATTATCATATGTTGGAGTCAAATGCCAGAGTTGAAAATGTAAGGAAAACTTCTAATCGTCAGCTATGGATGCAATTATTGTATTCTTTGTTTGGAAATAATTTTAGGAATAAACTGAATTCAAATTGTGCTTTGCTTCTGTAGAATGGGGTGAGCTGGAAAAGTCAACTTCTTTCTTATTATGGTTTTTTTTTACTATAGGACACACTTCTGGAATAGATTATTGGTGCAGGAGGCGGGAAAAACCAAAAGACCTTATTTTGTTTGAAGTTTTTTTGTTGATGTTGAAAGATAAGCACGATAATAAAAATCCAACCTGCATTCGAATGCCTTTCTGACTGGATAGCAAATTATGGCTCTATTGGACAAAATACAGTATCTTTACCATGCATAGTAGGTGTCCTGCTAGCTCAGATAGATGTAAGATATCTACAGTATGTAATTATTAATATATGTTCGCTGCTGAATATCTGGCTTATTCTGCTATTAGGATAAATAGTTCTTTCTTTAAGCTTTTGGGATCTAAGGTAACTGTAGCAACTAAAATTCTAGAACATGGATTGGATTGTTCAATCTGATCTGATTGGGTAGGAATTAGAGGCTACTGGTTCTGATGCTGATTAGTAGTGTAAGGCTTTTTGCTTTAAGCTATTGTATTTTATTTTATTTTTGTAATTGTGGAAGCTTCTTAAATTGTTCTGGCACCATAGTTAAAAACCTTTGGGGTGTCATTGGCTCTGAAGATGACATAAAAATTAATACTCCCTGTGTCCCAAAAAGGATTGGCTTACTTTCTACTTTCACAAATTAAGAAAATTTAGTTAATATGGTTGAATTATACATCTTATGCAATGTACCAATGCATTAAATAGGGATTTTATTGAAAACAAAGAATGATAACCCATAATTGTTGATAACAAGACACATTAAAGAGGGGCATGATATATTTTAAAGAGGAAAGTAGCCTTTCTAGGAAAAGTGAGCCTCTCTTTGGACAGGAGTATATTCTTTTAAATGCTAATTATCTGACAAAGTGGGATTTCGTTAGTGTCTGATTCATACATTTGAATATTTCTCCTATTTGACACTTATTTAATTTCCCCTCATTTTCTCCTTTTTCTGTACAACTCATCTGATCCATCCAAGCCACTAATTTTGTTTTCTGGTTTTGTTTGAAATAATTTATTTGCCTAAGACTATTTCTTATTTTAATAGAGCGTAATCTTGCAAAATTCAAATCATTTTTAAGAAAAATATGCACTGTGATATAACTGTATTCGGCATAGTAACCATTTAAATTTATTTTTTTTCTTTTAAAACTCATGTTGTTTTTATGTAAAACCCAAATTAAACCGTTGTCCTTACCCCCTACTTCCAATGATTAGATCAGATCAATTTTGCAAACATGATGAGACTCATAACTAATTAGTGTCTGCCAATTTTTTCTCCTTTTCTTTTGTGTCTTTCATATTTGTTGATCTTTGAATTTTAGGCATTGGTTTATTGTTATATTTATTGTTCTTACTATTTGCTAGACAATAATTTAGCTACAAGAATAATAGTCATGACGACTGTAGTGGTTACAAACTTGAGCCAGGACTGATTGAAGTAAAGGTAGTTTAAAGTATTGTTTTTCTCGTTTTATTATATTTTTGAACTACCTTTATTTTTTGTTTTTTCTAGTTTTATTATATTTTGTTTATTGCCAGCATTCATTTTGAGAGAAATATTCAATTTTTTTATATTAATATTTTTTACTATCCATATATAAACTAAATATTCTCCACGATTCAATATCAAAAGACCTCTAATATGGCAACTTGCACTTAATATCTCTCTATGTATGCATACACTCACACACACACACACACACTCTCTCTCTCTCTCTCTCACATCATTGCCGATTTTTATGCATCCCTCCTTGTATGATGTACATCTTTGTACAATTTCCTTTGTAATATTGATTTTTCATGTTGTGGTTCTCCAGGAGGGTAATATTCATTTGAAGATTGCTCAATGTTACTTATCCTTGAACAATCGACCGAACGCAATTAAGTTCTTCTATAAAGGTAATATGAGCTTTTGACTCAAACATCTAGTGACAATATATTTCACATATGCAATTTTGTAAAGAAGAGAAATTACCATCAAGTTTCATAGCTTACTATTTTTACATTTGCAGATGCTTTAAGTTTAGAGCATAGTGTTTTGGGTTAGTTGCAGAAATTTAATGAACATTTTCCTATCTTGCATTTATGGTCCATATTTTGAAGATCCATTATGAGGTGCAACTGTGGCATTAAAGTCAAATCTTAGGAATATACTTGTTTGACTTTAAATATACAAGGACATAGTAGTATGATAACCTCCTAGGGTATGTCATAATTCATTCTTCTTTTTACTTCATATTTATAAGGGTAATTTAGTGGGTACATGTCATCTTAACTAAAGCAGAAATTCTTTTAACAAAAAGGACTAAATAGAAACAAAATTATAAGTCAAGGATGTCATAGTTCAATTTAAAGAATACAAGGATAAACTATTAACTATAGTCAAAATCCAGGGATATAGTACACACATTATATCCACTTTTCTTTATGGTTATTGTAAAATGATATTCCAACAGGAAAGATTGATTAATATGTTGTTGAATTGATAAATATGCTTTTTTTAATTTTAAATTAATTTTGTTATGTAAAATGGCTTTTTTCTTTTATATCGCTTAACCTTAATTGCACCTAATAACTGGATTGACATCAAAATGTGTAACTTGTGTGTTGTGACTCATCTTGAAAATCAAGAACTTAGCATGATGTAGTGGAGCACCAACTTATAGGTTAAACAATGATAGACTAAAGGTAGATGTAGATCAAACTAGCATAAAAAATTGTTGTGTAGAAGGGTGGATTACACCGATGGTACTTTAATTATCTAACTCATAACAATTTAGTACCTAAACTATTATTTGTAACAAAAAATTCCGTAAGCTTTAATTTTATAACATTATAGTACATGCCGTCAAAATTTGTTAAACACCATTTAATATAATGTTGACGTGGATTTTCCACATTAGCAAAAAAGTTCCACGTCTAAATGCCACATCTACAAAATGGATCCCACAAAATTTTCACCTTTCTCATTACTCTCCCACACTTTCTCTCACTTTTCCTCAAACCAAATGTAATCAAACATTTCGTTAAATGGTGAAAATTTTTTGTGGGATCAATCTTGTACACGTGGCATTTATACGTGGAAAGTCTGTGTCAGCATTTTATTAAATGATTTAATAAATTTAGATGACAAATACTTTTATGTTACAAAATTAAAGTTCAGAGGATTTTTTGTTATAAATAATACTTTAGGTATTGAGTTGTTACGAGTTAGATAGTTGGAGTATCATCGGTATAATTCACCCATGTGTAGTATGAACAATGGTTGTTGGTAGAATCCAACTATCAAGAATCCTCGTTGGAATATCTTCTCATAAATTGAAGAAGGCCGAATCACTATCTTGGAAGGTCATGCCAAGGTGCACTCACAAATCTCTAGAAATCTGCTGAAAGGGAGGGAGGACACAATGGAAGAAAAAACATCAGTTCTTATAATTTCAAATCTATAGTTTATTTGAATGCAGTACATATTGGAATTCAATACAGATACAAGAAAGAATATGCCTCTTAAGATGATGTAGGATACATGTCAGGTAGCCTTAGGTGGTAAACCAATTCATTTCACAATGTGTGAATTATACTTGGTTGGATCATTAAGTACTATATATTGCGTCTAGAAGAATTTTATTCTTTCTTTTTTCTGTGTATACTTGTTTCGAGATGAATACAAACAAATAAAGAGTAAGATGAAGCAAAGTACTTGTTATGGTGGTTAATTTTACTTAGTAGGCTTCCGATATTCATTCTAAAAGAACAAAACACTAGGACTTAACCTTGTGCTCACTGCTGCCAATATAAAAAAAACGTGTTAACTAGAAATTATTATCTTCGAGTTGTTAAATTAGTTTAACAATTTAATCTTGTTGAACAGTTCTTAATAATATAAAATTTCAAGGGAAGAAATTACTCTAAAAAAATATATTCCAAGATCCAATTGGTTATGTATGTTTGTTCTGAGTTTTTTCTTTTGGAGATTGAAATAATTACTCTTTCTTGATCATAACTCCACAGTATTTTTTTCCTTTTTTTTTAATTAGTCATGTTTACATTCAAATGATAGACTGTAGACTGGTTTTTGTTTTATTTTCTTCTTATCTTTAGAGATTCCCTCTGCTTCCCTTGCTGCTGCTATACTTTCTTTTTGTTACTTCATTAATGATTTATCAATATTTTCACTACCATTGCTGTAGAAGAAAAAGAACATCTGCCGAGAAAATAACAATGGAAAAAATGCACAAATTTCCATTTTAGATGTAGAATGTGAAACATTACAATCCAAAACTCTTAAGTACCATTATCTAGGATGTGAGACCCAGACTAAGGTACCATTGGGGAAGAGGGTGGGGGGTGGGGTCAAGCAAAGGCGACTGTGTTCTTATCCTAAAGTCTTCCTACCATAAGGTTGTGAAGACCCCATACAAGGAAATTTCAAAAGCAAGATAAATCAATTCCCTAGACATTTAATTATTATAGCAACTTACTAAATAAGTTCAATAAAGAAAATTAATCTAAATATAACCTAATACCAGTAAACTTGTGTTGGATGCTATATTTAATATAGAATAAAAACTTGTCATTTCCAATGTGCAAGGCATAAAATGCAAATTGGGAAAATTTAAAAAAGCTTATAGTGACTGTTAAGTTATAGTTGTAAATGACTGTAATTAAGCCTTAGAATTAGGACTATAATCATGGGTTTTGACCTTCCTTCTTTGTATTATTCTTTCCTATTTTTTATAAATCTGTATCTATATATCCCATTTTCTTGAGGGAATAATCAAGCTACTTTCTTTAATATCTCATGGTATTAGAGCCTAATGGCTTCACAACCAACAAGATCATGGTTCCAACACTTCTTGTTAGATTGGGCATAAAAGCAGAAAAACCCATACCCAAATTTGAAGATGCCCAAGGCTTAAGGAGAAGTCGTCTAGGCGGGTATAGATGAGATGGGCGAGGGGAAGAGTCACCTATATTTTGCAAGTGACAACTAGGTTCGGTTAGTTGTACTTGAGAGCGTAAGAGTGCTGGAGTAAGGGATGCCTCATCGTTGAATTATGAAAAGGGACAAGAATTTATATTTGTGGACAAGCTAACTCAAAAATGGATGAGGCAGTTCTAAAGTAACGGTGGACCACAATTATTGAGCCCAACTCTCAATTTTATCATGACTAATACTAAGAATCGACCAAAATCAGTCTTAGAAAGTCTAACTTTACACTAGGAGATCTGTTAAGGTAAAGGTTTGATATGCATGATTTTCACTTTTTCTGACATCTCTAACTTTTTGGATCAACAATAACCTGTCAGTGCTTTAGGGTTGAGTATTTTTTGATATCCAATGGATACTGGTTTTTATTCATGGTGGATTCTGTTATTTGCCATCTTATTGGCAATTTGTTTTTTATTTACTTAGTTGTATTTTGGACAGTTAAATGGATTTTATCCAGTCAGTTAAATCAATTGTGTTTGCTGACTTATGTATCCTTTCAGCTTTGCATGCACTTGAAGATAGTGTTGATTGTCGGCTGACTTTGGCTTCACTTATTCTTGAAGATGGCAAAGAAGATGAAGCTTTTTCCTTGCTATCACCTCCACAAAATTTAGGTAAATACTAGCTTGGTGAAATTTTATTTTTTAATTAAATTATATGTGGTGAAAGTGCTTATTTTGTATTTATCTTGTGGCTTATAATTTCAGATTCTGTTAATTTAAGTTCTGAGCAACAGAAACAGTGGTGGCTTGATGGGAAAATAAAACTGAAGCTTTGCTATATATATAGGGCTAAGGGAATGCTTGAAGACTTTGTCAACACAATATTCCCTTTGGTTCGTGAGTCACTTTATGTCAAAACCCTTCGGCAGAAGGTAATTGAATCGTTGCATGCATTTAGGAGCTTGTACATGTGATGTAACCCTCATTCATTTGCCATTTCTGCCTTCATAATTATTATGAGTACATTTTATATGCACAATCAAGCTTGATGTCTTAACAAAAAGTGTGATCTTGATTTGATATCTAACTTGCGGTGAATTTCATCCATGATGTTGTCTTTTCCTTTGTGTTTAATTGTGCATATTTCAATTGAGAATTGGGGATCACTTGCAGATTTTCTTCTTCCCTCTGCTGTCCCCTTTTATTTAAATTTGTGAATATGCATCTCTGCATACAAGTGTTTTTCTCTCTTTTCTTGTGTTTGTTCATGCTTCCAGTAATTGCACAAGAACATCATTACTTTGAATTCTGAATGTCACTCAATTGCTACTTTCAAGGATGGATATTTTGGTTCTTAATTTATTTTTTTATGTGGTATTCTCCATATTGCTAATCTTTCCACATGTGCAATGGTTTGTAGTCAATAGGTTACTGCGCGTGATATGATGGCATCATCAATCATTATTTGTCCCTGATTCCTTGTGATTTTTCTTTGATCTGAATTAGACAAAAAGAAGACTGACAATGAGTGTTCTTCGTAAAAGAACCAAAATTCTGGATGTTGGGGAAGCTGTTGATGTATTTGGTGGAGTTAGGCCACTGGCTTCTCGCTCAGATCTGTGAGTAGTTAATTAAAACCACCTTGGATGCTTTCAAATTATGGTAATAATGGAATTTAAGTCCAAATAAATTGTAAAATCACTTCCGGTTAAGATATTTTTATTGAAATACATGAAAGAATGTTAGAGATATGCCTATTATTCTCTGTTTTTCAGTTGTTTTCTGTATGCTGAATTTGGATTGGTCCACATTGAATTAATATTTTTGTAAACCCATGAACCATAATAAAGCTAATGGATGAACATAATAATTCCACAAAAATTCGGCACATGGTAGAAGGCTTGGAATCCTTTAGTCATACATTATTGAATTAAACTGCTCTAGTCAGCCAAAAATGAATCATAAGAAATTGTACAAAAATGAAGTGCATATGACAAAGTTCTGTGCAAAGCCTTCATCATTTTTATAAAATTTGAATCCCCCTCATGGTTTATATTAAATTTAAATCTACAAGTTGATGGCTATTTGCTTGTAAATGTTATTCCCATTTTGTATTCAATGTGAAATTTATCAAATCTCAAATAGTTAGCAAGATGATTTGGATGGATCTACAGATATTTCTCTCTTCAAGGCTTTAGTGAGCCAGCAGAAGGTTTACATGTAGAAAATTACAACACAAATATCTGCACAATATTCATTATCAGATTTGTCTTAGGCTGGGTGGAGATGGAGTAAGTACGCCCTGTAATATAACTAGAAAATTAGGTTTACTTTAATAATTCTAAATTAATCTAGTGTTGTTAAATGGAGAAAAACTCCTAAAGTAAAAACTAATTCATCAAAATTATTCACTTATTAGAGATAAGTCCTCAATGTCTATTGTTTCTTCATCAGATCCTGTTTCCAATTGGTACAGATTGTATGAGGGTTACTGATATGATGACCAGTCAAATTCATTAAGAACATTATGGTGATTTTTTCAAGTTGTCTTCTTTTGGTTCACAAAACATTTGCACATTATCTCATATTACAGACTTTATTGGTGACCATAAGAAATTAACTTTTCAGTGATTAATGATAGATTAAAGGCTTCTAGAGCAAGGAGGTTGCTTCAAAAGAAGGAAGAACAGAAAGCTGTGGCAAGGGCCGCTGGCATTGATTGGGATAGTGATGATTCAGATAATCAATCATTGGTAAATTATTATTGATATATTGCGACCTACATGTGCATTAAATTTCTTAGTTGTTCAAGTGCAAATTTTATAATTTAAATATGATAAGCCAGTACATATGTTTTTCTGCAGGAAGAAGAAGTCAGAATTCCCCCTCTTCCTAATTTTTTGAAGGATGAAGAGCATCATCAGCTGATTGTTGATGTTTGTACTTCTTTTTCCTTTAATTCTTTCATTTATCTTTATTTCCTTATAACTGTTTCCTCCCTGTCTAAATGCTAATTGATGTCTTTTGTAGGAAAATCAGGGATTTATTTCCTATTTAGAATATTTCATCTTTTTGATTTATTTCTTATTTATAATATTTTCTATTTTTATTTTCTTCCTTTTTCATTTCTTGATTCTAGGATAGAAGTTCTATATAAACTTGTATATTTCTTTGTAATGATTTAAGAAATACAGAAAATAAGTATTTCTCCTTTTTCAACATGGTATTAGAGCCTGGTTCAAAAAATCTCAGGTCTGTGTTTGAGGAAACCCTAGATTAAGGCTACCTTACTTTGACCACCATCCTAAGGTGGTCTTTCTTTCTCACCGCTGGCACAAGGAGGAGTGCCACCTAAACGCGAGTTAGTCCCCATAATTCGGTTGTCGGAAAACAAGCATGTGATCCTCACATGCCGACTTTATTCCTGTCATAGTTTCCACACGTCGGCAAGTGTAGGCGCATCGGACGGCGTGATCAGCTCCGGTCTTCTTCTTGGGTGTCGCTTGACCTTCGACAAAGTATTTTTGGGCTTTGTGTTGAAGTACCACGTGATTTAGAGGAACTTTTTGGACTGCTAGTGTTTGTTTCTACTGATGGCTTGCTACATTCAGCCCAAGACAGATTTGATGGGCTTAACCAGCAAGGATACTCAAAAAATATGCTGGAAAATATATGGTAAGTCTAAATTTTTGGTAAAAAATTCTGGTGAAGAGAGGCATGCATTTCATGTTAGTGTTTTGGATCAAAAGCAGCAATCTTCTTCAGTTTTGTTTGCTCTCAATAAAGAGCAGGTACACCAACTGTACAAGGTTATTGAGTCTCATTAAATTCCTTCTTATTCTTTAGCTCAAAAAGATAATTACCTACAAACTGCTTTCACTAGTGTCAATTTTGATCATACTTAGATCATCGATTCCGGCGCAACTGAACATATGATAGGATCATCAAATTTTTTTTCTTCATATAGTCATATTGTAGGTAATCAAAAAATTAAAATTGCAAATGACTCTCTTTCAGCCATTGCAAGAAAAGGTTCTATTGTCCTGTCTTCATTACGTACTCTTCACGATATCCTTCATGTTCCTAAACTCTCTTGTAACTTATTGTCCTTCAGTAATCTAGCTCGTGATTAAAATTGTCGAGCTCATTTTTTTCCAACTCACTGTGTGTTTCAGGATTTGACCTTGTGGAGGATGATTGGCAGTGCTAAACAGATGATTGACAGTGCTAAACAGAGTGGAAGACTCTACTTCTTTGATGATGGCTATGAGTCAGGGCAACAATCCCACCAAATAAGTACATGCTTTGAATCTATCTCTGTTTCTGATAGTAATGTTATGACATTTTAGATTAGGTCATCCAAGTTTCAAATATCTAAAACATTTGTTTCCTAAATTATTTGGTAATAAAGATTTATCTTTGTTTCGTTGTGAAGTATGTGAATTTGCAAAACATCATTGCACCTTTTTTCCTTCACAACCATATAAACCAACAAAGTCTTTCACTATGATTCACAGTGATTTTTGGGGTCGTAATAGGATAAGTACACCTTTTGGTAAAAAATGGTTCATTACTTTTACTGATGATCATACTTGACTTTGCTGGGTATATTTATTAAAAGAAAAATTAGAGGTTGAACGACTTTTTAAAATTTTTAACAATATGGTGCAGACTCAATGTCAAACTAATATACAAGTTTTCAGAAGTGATAATGGAAAAGAGTATTTTAACCTGATTTTGGGAATTTTTTTCTGGAAAAAGGAATCATTCATCAAAGTTTTTGCATTGATACATCTCAACAGAAAGAAGTTGCTGAAAGGAAAAATAAGCATTTGTTGGAGGTGGCTTGTGCATTACTCTTCACAACTAAACTTCCTAAGTATTTATGGGGAGAGACTGTTTTAACTGCAAGATATTTAATAAACGGAATGCCCTCCAAAGTCTTACAATATCAAACTCGTTTTCAAGTATTCACAAATAGTTTTTCTCATGCTAGACTTTCTGCAGATCTTCCTTTAAAAGTATTTGGATGTACAACTTCTGTTCATTAACATGGAAAAATTGGAAAACTTGAACCCAAAGCTATAAAATGTGTTTTCATTGGTTATTCTCCACATCAGAAGGGTTACAAAAGTTTTGATCCAACATCAAAAAAATATTTTGTCACAATGGATGTTATATTTTTTGAAAAACATTTTTTTAAGGATACTCATCTTCAGGGAGAGACTTGTAAGGAAGATTCAGTTGTTAATTCTTTTGATATTGATGTCTTTTTTTCAGATAATGTAGTTTCCCATGATTCTGAGTCTAGTGCACCGACAACAAATGGCCAAGATCTATGTGTTGAAACTCCTCTTACAATGGGTGATGTTTCTCCTAAGTCAAGGCGTACATTTGAAGATCAAAATTTTGAACACCCATTTTTGGGAATGGAAAATAAGGAACAACCGGCTATAATGCCATAACATGATAATAGTAAAGTAACATGCAATAGATTCACAAAATGTGACCAAACATGGAAAGAGATTGTTTACTCGAAGGAGAATCATAAGCAAAGGAATGATGAATTGGCTCTTCAACATGACCATGAGTCCGAACTGAGGACAAACCAACAGTCTAAATCTAGTAGAGGTAATTCTCATTCTCGTCCTAATAGTCAACTTGAAACTTTTGATTTTGATATCCCTATAACACTTCGCAAAGGAGTTAGAACTTGTACTAGATATCCTCTATCTAAATTTGTGTCATACTCAAAATTTTCTCCATCTCTTGTTGTATTTTCATCTCAACTGTCCAATGTAGAAATTCCTATAAATGTACAGGAGGCTCTAAAAGTTCCAAAGTGGAAGGAAGCAATACTTGAAGAGATGAGAGCTCTTGAAGATATGAGAGTTCTTGAAAAGAATAGTACTTGGAGTGTTGTGGCATTGCCGACTGGGAAGACTACTATTGGTTGTAAATGGGCCTTCACTTAAAATACGACTTTGATGGTTCAGTGGAGAGATACAAGGCCCGATTGGTGGCTAAGGGATTCACTTAGACATATGGCATAGATTATTCTGAGACTTTTGCTCCTTTGCAAAATTGAATACAGTAAGAGTACTTTTATCTATTGTTGCTAATCTGGATTGGTATTTGCAACAATTAGATGTAAAGAATGCCTTCCTCCATGGAGATTTGGAACAGGAGGTATATATGGATAGCCCACCAGAATTTGAAGAGAAATTTGACTCTAAAGTGTGCAAGCTAAAAAGGTCTTTATATGGCCTCAAACGGTCTCCACGGGCTTGGTTTGAAAAGTTCACTCAATTTGTCAGAAAACAAGGATATTTTCAATGACAAACTGACCATACCTTGTTTTTCAAGTTCTCACATGAAGGTAAAGTTGCCGTGTTGATAGTTTATGTTCATAATATTATCCTCACAGGAGATGATGTTGTTGAGATGGAGAGACTGAAGAAGAGTCTTGCATCAGAGTTTGAGATCAAGGATTTGTGAGCTTTACGATATTTCCTCGGGATAAAGATTGCTTGTTTAAGGAAAGGAATTGTTGTCTTAACGCAAGTATATCCTTGATCTCTTAAAAGAAATTGGGATGAGTGGTTGCAGGCCGACCAAAACTCCTATGAATCCCAATGTAAAACTTTGGGAAAAGGGAAGTGTTCGTGTTGATACAAGTAGATTCCAAAGATTGGTTGGCAAATTAATCTACTTGTCACATACTTGACCGGATATTGCGTTTTCAGTCAGTTTTGTTAGTCAGTTCATGCATGCACCTTATGAAGAACATCTTGAGGTGGTATATCGGATTTTAAGATATTTAAAGTCTACTCCTAGAAAATGTCTGTTTTTTAAGAAAACTAATCAAAGGAGTATTGAAGTATTTACAGGTGCAGATTGGGCTGGCTCAGTAACTGATTGGAGATCCACTTCGGGGTATTGTACTTTTGTTTGGTGGAACTTGGTTACTTTGTTGCCTAAAGTAGTGCAGAAGCTGAATTTAGAGTGATGGCTCGAGGAATTTGTCAGGTACTATGGTTACAAAGAATTCTCAATGAGCTTAAGAAGAAAGTGGAACTTCCTCTGAAGCTATATTGTGATAATAAGGTTGCAATAAGCATAGCTCACAATCCTGTCAAGCACGATAGGACAAAACATATGGAGATTGATCGGCACTTTATCAAAGAAAAACTTGAAGCTGAAACTATTTGTCTGCCATTTGTTCCGTCTAGTCAACAGACAACAGATATCCTGACCAAGGGGTTCCAAGGCATAATTTTGAGCATCTTATAAGCAAGTTGGACATGATTGATATCTATGCCCCAACTTGAGGGGAGTGTAGGACAATTAGGAATTTATTTCCTATCTAGAATATTTCCTCTTTTTATTCTTTATTTTCTTCCTTTTTTATTCCTTGATTCTAGGATAGAAGTTTTATATAAATTTGTATATTTCTTTGTAATTATTTAAGAAATACAGAAAAAAAGTATTCTCATTTTCCAACATCTTTTTTGTTGAGGTGTTCAATCGCTGTTGAGTAGAGGTGATCATGGACACGTTAGCTGGTCCATGAGGGTTTTTAACTAACCAGTCCATAAGGACCCAGTTTTTGAAACTCCTAACCATTAAAAACCTGGATTCACTTGTAACGTTTAGTCTTCGGTTTTTAACCAAGAACCAATAAGCCATCAATTCGAAAATACAAAATATAACGAACTACAAGCAATTGTTGAAACTTCAGAATACAACATAAATGAAAATTGTTAATGCAAGCAATTCTTCACACATAGAAGGCTTTTATTTAAAGTACAAGACATATATGAAAAGTTCAAAATTTATGAAGCAAATAGAATATATAAAGAAATCACATGTTATAAAGCATCATTTAAAGTAAAATTATGAAATAAAAATGCCAAATAAGTATATTTAAAACCGCAAGTTACTATTGATTTATATGTTTAAGTGAATATAAGGTTAGATGGATAAATGAATATGTCTATATGTGAAATTATATGTTTTGTTAAAATATTATCTAAATAAAAGTTTAGGGTGTAAGCTAAATTTTTGTGCATATAAAAGTATAACTTCATGTAAATTTTGTAGAGAAAAATCTAATAAGAACTTTGGGGGTATATATATATATATATATATAATTCAATTGAAAACCGACAGTTTCTAAATGCCAAAAACTGATACCAAACTTGAAAAATCTGGTTTCAGACGAGTTTTTGGTTTATCAGTTTTTCGATTTTCATGATCACCCTAACTGTTGAGTAAACTTACTGTCATATTTTCTTCTCCTAATTACTGTCATTTGCGTTGTCTATAGTTGTGCAAGGCACTTCAATCTTTGCAAAGGTATTGGGAAGCACTGGAGCTTATTGACCTTATTCGGACAGTGGCTTACAAGAAACTGCCTATTCAGAAGAAGGAGGAACTTCAGTCTCTTGCAGCTGGTAATTTCTAAGCTTATCACTTGATGATCATCTTTTACATAGGTTCTAAAGGTTGGACCTGTGGCATGAAAATATTAAAGAAAAATGGAAAAAGTTGTCTTTATTTCCCTAAAATATAAAATATTGAAGTTCTCCTCTTAACCTTTTTCTCCTTTTTGTTAGTTTATCTCTATGGATTTCCATCCCAAAAACCAGTTGATTGGAATATCTTTTCAGATCTTGTGTGTGAAGATTCTAGAACACGTTTTTAAACAGTTTTTTTCCCCTTTTTTTTTAACTTCTGCAGAAATATCATACAAGACTACAGATCCTAAGCATGGGTTTGACTGCATAAGATCCATCGTTATCCAGCATCCATACAACATTGCTGCCTGGAACTGCTATTACAAAATTACTTCTAGGTACCTGCTCAGAGTAGTTTCACATTTTTTTTTCTAGGTTAACACGCTTTGTCATGAAATAGTGCACTTTGTGGAGATCCATAAATCATCAGGTATTTTGAACAGTGGTGTTAATGGGGATATATACATCATCAAAGATTTTGAATATATATGTATTAAAGCTCAAAACATAGTGCCCTTTTAATCATATTTGATACGACCAAAAGATGAAGCAGACACTTAACATGCCTAGAAAACCTGCATATCTCACAACAAATTCAGCATTACAAAAAAAAAAAGGGATTTTATCCACGGGACATTTCACTCCATCCAAATATGCTCATGATTGAACAAAAAACTTTGGCCTCCTTTCTACTGTGATATTCAGTTCTTCAATAATGGCCAAGCTGCCTCTCAAAGTAAACACAGATGATAAATGAAAATCATGGTGCCCATTAGCATGACCTTATGCATCCTGTTACAAATCCTTGCTATCTCAAAAATTATTTTGGTCTTCAAATGAGAGAAGCTTTTATTTTAAATCTTCATTGCCTTACCAAAAGCTTCAAGTTTCCTCCTGAAAACTTAACATTTGTTAATTTGACATCATACGCTGGAGAGTAATTACTGAAAAAAAAAAAAGAAAATGAAAATATGTAATGGCAAGGCAGAATGCATGAATGAGTATATTAGAAGTTTAAGGGATGAGATTTCCTTTAAAAGTAGTGGGAGCATGTTGATTTTTGTATGTTCTTGAAGTTGCATCTCTATTTGTTATTTATTCAACAATTTGCTTGTGATACCATAGATTGGGAAAAAACTATTCAAAGCATGCAAAGTTTCTACGTTATATGCGAACCAAACATGATGACTGTGTAGCGCCTATTGTCATATATGGGCATCAGTTTACTATAGGCAGCCACCACCAAGATGCTGCAAGAGAATACCTTTCAGCTTACAAACTGCTGCCTGAGGGTCCTTTAATTAATCTTTGTGTGGGTAAGATCTTGTCTCATCATTTCTCCGTTTATGATTATATATTGTACTTAGTGCTCCATTATTACATTCTTAAATCATGGCTGTGGTGATCCAGGAACAGCCTTGCTTAATCTAGCGCTTGGATTTAGACTTCAAAATAAGCATCAATGTCTTGCACAAGGCTTATCATTTCTTTATAACAATTTACACATTGCTGAAAATAGCAGGGTATGTATCATACTTATCTAATTTTAGTTAGTTTATGAAATGCATGATTTGAGTATGCATCAGAATTTTTTTCTTCTTTCACCCTTGTACTTAAAAATTTACACATTGAAGAGAATAATTTTAGAGAGAACTAGACAGAATTGAGAGGACAGAGAAAAGATTGAAAGAGATAGAACAGAGGCAGAGATAGAGAAGAAAGAGAGGGAATTGGGAGAGAATTGTTATAAAGAACTTGTCAATGTATTATTCCAATCGTTAATGAATTACAAGCTTACATTTTCTGTTGTATAGTTTTCACTTAACTATCTGGCAACTATTCTAACTTCCATGCCCACAACAGCAAGTTATGAAGGGAAGAACCTATCTTTATTTAAGTACAAAGATATTATAAATTGTAATGTGATTTACATGTTCAAGTTATAAATGAACTTAGATTTTATATTAACATGTTCTGTTGGATTTATTTGTCGACTGCTTTGCATTAATTTCAAGTGAACGAGGTTAGTAAAAGAGAATGAAGGGAAAAAAAAAAAGGAAGTTTCACATACAAGTTGGGGGGGATGGGCTAGATGGCATGATTTGCTCCCGACCCACCCAGTTGCCATTCCTAGCGTAGCTTTTTGGAGAGTTAAGAAACTTTGGCTTATCCAGCTCTATCCAGCCCATGTAGGATTTTTTAGGCCTACACCATTGAGCATCAATCCTCACTCTGCCATCCAGCTGTCCAAACAGGCTAGGCAGCAATTTTTTAACATTTAATTTCATTTGTGATGGATGCAATGGTATGTCCGAGTTGTTAGGACTGTCAAATCGTCAATTAGAATTTCTATGAGCAAGCTATCCATACCATATGTTCTAATTTGAAGTCTTCTTTGCAGCTAGAGCAGTTTTGAAGCAATCTTCTTAAACTAATGTGCACAGGGATTTTTTTTTTTTTTTTTTCAAGGTATTTTGAAATTCATCAGTTCTATATTTTATGTCACAGAAAGAAAATGAAAAGGTTAAAGGATTGGGTCTTGCATGCTAGTGTCTCCGCAAGTGGGGCTAACAAGCGACTTCTTTCTCCCTCTCATCTAATTACTGTTTGAACAAATATTCATTTGTGCTAAACTTTTTTAATGATTTATCTGTATAACTTTTTAAAATTGCTGTTTTTGGTTTTCACTTTGATGAAATGACTTATAGTGGTTCTGGTTGCCATCTTTGTATTTACTGAAATGCCTGAATGGTTAAAATATAGTTTAAACTTCTATTATACTTCATGGTAACTCGTAGAATTCTGTTGTATAGGTATCTTTGCAGGAGGCATTGTATAATATTGCCCGTGCATATCATCATGTTGGACTTGTATCACTTGCAGCTTCATATTATGAAAAGGTACTTCAAACGTCTGAGAAGGATTACCCTATTCCAAAACTTCTGAATGAAAATTCAGACGTTATTGAAAATCTGAAGCCAGGTTATTGCGATCTTCGAAGGGAGGCAGCTTATAATTTGCACTTGATATACAAAAAAAGTGGTGCACTTGATCTTGCTAGGCAGGTCTTGAAAGATAATTGCACTTTCTGAGTATATGTGCTATATATTTTGATTATTTTTTATTCTTGGAAAAGGAAAACGAAGAAAAACAATCATGGCCAAGTGATAGTAGGTAATGAATTATACATGTATAGTATTTAGAATGCAATTTGGTTTACGAGGAAAGCAGATGTGCCTAATTTGAAGAGCAAGTTTTCAGGATCTCATTAGAGAGAAGCATTCTCATTATGTGGGAGTGAGAACCAATGAGCTCCAAAATCCTTTGCAGCTGCCTGAGGAATTCCATCCATCACTTTCTCTTGGCCTTTAGGATAATAAATCCCAGTTTTCTCATGTGGAATCCAACTACTGCCATCACTGTTATCGCCACAGTTGCTCTTGTTCTTCAATTCCTCGGCATCAAGCTTGGATCTCTCAGGTGATGAAGAAGAAGAGCATTTCCTGTGGCAGGCTTTTCGAATCGTTGGCCTGCGATGATCAAAATTGAAATGTAAGCTGACAATGAAATTTTCGTTTCAGAAAAAAGATCATTTCGAATGAAATTATCAAAAATGCAATCTTATGATAGATTCTAATAGAATGTGATATTGATTAGTCTTATCCCTTTTTTTTTTTTTTTTTTGTGGGAAAGATAAGAACTAGGCTTACTTGGAAAACATGGAGTGAGCTCCTCTGGCAAATGCACCGCTTGACATTCTTGCTCCCAGTGAATGGGTGGATGGGTAGTGAAGTATGCCATTACTTATTAGTTAGGTGTTATATAGGAGAAGACAATTCGAGGATAGAACACTTTGAGAGATGGGTTCTGAAGATTGTTATCCATATCTCTATTTTCTATGGAGATTTGGTTTGGGACCATTTCACCATTTACGTCATTCTTCGAACTCCCTTGCTCTTTAATTAAGCGTGTTTCATCCGCCACTCGGTCTTCCCCATCCATTTCCTTTAGAAAAATTCATTGAAATCATACTCGGTAGAAAATCTAAAAATTAATTTGAACTTGAAACCGATAATCTGTCTGAAAATACTTGAAATTTTGATTGCAATTAGACTTCTCGATAAGTCGCCCCTTTAAAATCACATTGGATGATACTTTTCAGATGCGTAGCAAGCAAATATAAGAAGTTATTTGAGGTTGCTGTTGGGTGTTAAAAAATATATATTTAAATTTTTTTTTGATTTAATTGATGATTTTTTTTTTTATTTTTATTTTTAAATATTTTTCCTCTTCTTTTAGCAAAAATATTTATTTATATGTTTTTCTTTAAAACTTGTTTCCAAAATTCAAAAAAATTAAAAATAAAATTTTTTTCTTCCAAGTGTAATACCAAATAGAACTTAAAAATCCTTGAAGCATTGGGCATGTTGTGTTAAAGCAGGTAAACTAAGGACGAAATTACCATAGACTGGATATCAAGTAAACAAATAAATAAATTGAACTAGAGAAACCTTAAGTGGATAACAAAGTTAAGAATAAAATAATCTCCAAAGAATTAGTCAAATACAAATTCATAATGGCAATATAATTAAAATAAATTTGAATATTGAGTATTACAAATTAATTAGAGGAATTTTTACAAACTATCATATTTTTAACTTTTATTTACAGAAATATATGCGGTTTTTTTTTTTTCATTTTTACCAAAATTGTTTTTTGTTTTTACCCTTTTCTTTAATTTTTCGTTTTAAAAAATGGCAAGATCTACGTTTCCTTCATCTCTCTTTAAAATCAATGGCTGATTTCGTTCGAGTCAAATCTGCTTGAGTTGCTTGTTGAACGGAAATTTGAAGCTTTGGTGTCGCATGTTTGATGAGAAATCGGGTGTAGGGACTTTAAGTATAAATATTTTTGTAAATATTTATTTTTAAAAATTTTCCAATCTATTACCTATAAAAGGCCCAAGATGGATTAGACAAGAGAAATTTACACATTCACAAATTTTTTTCATTTATACCGGTAATAATTCCGTGTTTTCAATTCCGTTTTGTGTATTTTTATTTTTACTAGTTTTTTTCCTTTCAAATATAAAATTTTACTGTGTATTTAATATATTTTTCATTTAATTAAAATAGAAAATAATCATTTTTTCATATTTTAAACGTAAATTAATAATTTATTAACTTGCATGGCTATTATTAATCTTTACGTATGCACTTATTTATTTTTAATTATTGCTTAATTAACTTAATTAGTAAAATATATGTATAATTGAATTTAATTAACTTAATTACCTGAGTAAACTTTAAACAAACCTTTATTGCAATATATATAAACTTGTTTTTAATTAATTTAATTAAAATTATTTACTTTGGTAAAACTTGAATATATATTTGGTAATTTTTAGTTGAGATATTGATTTGATGAAGGGTAAACTTTGAGTAAATTTTAGATAAATCTTGGATAAATTTTATATAATTTCAATTTTGATTAATTTTGTTGTAAACATTAAGTAAATTTTGGATATAACTTGAGTAAAGTTTAAGTATATCTTTGATAAACCCTTTGTAATTTCAATTTTTATTAACTTTGTGATAAAATTTAGGTAAACCTTTGTAAACTCTGGGTAAATTTCGGATAAATCTTGGATAAATTTTGAGTAATTCCTAGGTAAATTTTAAGTAATTTTTTTTTGGGTAAATATCGAACAAATCTTAGGTATAACTTGAGTAAACTTTAAGTAATTTTCATTAATTTTTTTTTTGGTAAACATCGGACAAATCTTAGGTATAATTTGAGTAAACTTTAAGTAAATCTTTGATAAATATTTTGTAATTTTAATTTTCATTAATTTGTGGTAAATCTTGGATAAACGTCAAGTAAATCTTGGATAAACTTTGAGTAAACTTTTGGCCACCAATTGTCCTTATACATGCATTTATTTATTTTTTAATTATTATTTAATTAACTTAATTAGCAAAAAAAATGTAAATTTATATTTAATTAACTTAATTATCAAAGTAAATTTTGGGTAAACTTTAATTATTAAAGAAAATATATAAACTCATATTTAATTAACTTAATTAAGGTTATTTATTTTAATAAACTTTTAGCTATATCTTTTAGTAAACTTTGGGTAAAACTTTAGACAAACTTTTGGTAAATATTGGATATTCCTTTGATAAACATTTAGTAAATATTTGATAAATATTGGATAAATCTCTGGTAAATTTTATGTAAATTTTGGGTAATTTTTAGATAAATTTTAGTAAATTTTGAGTAAATCTTGTATAACTTTAACTTTCATTAATTTTCTTATAAAGATTGAGTATTACTTGAGTAATCCATAAGTAAATATTTGATAAACCGTTTGAAATTTCAATTTTCATTATTTTTGTAGTAAATCTTGAGTAAATATTTGGTAAATTTTGGATAAACCCTAGCTAAACCTTGGTAAATATTGAATAAACATTATATAACTTCAACTTTCATTAATTTTATTGTAAACCATGATTTATAATTTGAATAAATCTTAGTAAATCTTTGATAAATCTTTTTTAACTTCAAATTTTATTAATTTTGTAGTAAATTTTGGGTAAACATTGAATAAACTTCTGGTAAACTTTGAGTAATTCTTGTACAAACCTTATTAAATTTTAAGTAAACCTTGATTAGCTTCAATTTTCATTAATTTTTTTATAAATATTTGGTATAATTTGAGTAAATTTTAAGTAAATTTTTAATAAACATTTTATAACTAAAATTTTCATTAATTTTGTAATAAATTTAGGTAATTCTTGGATAAAGATTAGTAAATCTTAAATAAATATTGTGTAATTTCAATTTTCATTAATTTTTTTTTGTAAACATTAGGTAAATCTTGAGTATAACTTGAATAAACCTTAAGTAAATTTTTTATAAAACTTTTGTAACTTCAGTTTTCATTAATTTTAAGGTAAACTTTGGGTAAACTTTGATTTTCAGAATTTTTGTAAATAATTTAGGAGCTAGAGGCATATTTGAAAAAAATATTAGAGTGTTTGGTATTTTTAAAAAAAACTTTAAGGGATAATATTTTTGTAAATGTATTAACATTTTTTTTTCCATTTTTGTAAAATTCTCATTAGACAATTTATCTAGGTCCAAGTTATGATTTGATTTGAATTAGAGGACGATGGATAGAGTTGACAATTTCAAATAACCAAAATATCTATAGTAATCGATTCAATTCGGTTAGTATTTTAAAAGTTTTAAAAATTTTGGTTATTAATAGAATTTTATTTGATTCGATTAACCGAATGCATACAAAATGATATGCTGATTTTTTATTGGCATTCTTTTAATATAATTGATGCAAGTGAAACACAACTACCAAATTCGGCATGGTATGCTGATTTGCATTGGCAATTCAGTTATGAACTAAAGCCATTTCTTGTCAATTTTGTATTGGCATTTCGCATGTCAATTTTGTCATCTCTAAGGCTAAAAAAATGTGGAAAGAAATGGTGGGCAGAAATCTGAAATTTTGAAAAACAAAATAACACGTGTCAAATTTTCATAAAAAATTCTAATTCTTTACAACCCAAAAGCTTGGCAGAATGAGTTCTCTAAAAATGGTAAGGGCTCTCACAAATCTCATCAATTTAAAACTCTAAGGCTTTAGCCATAGTGCTCATCAATTTAAAACTCTTTATCTAAAACTCAGATCGTCTTCGAGTTGCAAGTACGTTGTCGTTTCACACCAAAAATCTCGTGTTGCCAAGAATAGAGTCACGACTTTTAAAGATGTGCAGATTGACTGTAAAAGAGCTTATCGCTTCTTCCAAGTTGGCTTTTCAAAACACTTATTGAAAACTGAACAGCTGGATGTTAAAAAAGTGCTCTCTTCGAGTTCCATGCTTTCTCTTGCTGGATTTTCCTTCTTCCTTGTTGAAATCTCTAAATTCTTGCTCTTTATGATAGATCTTGTATGTCTAGGGCTAACATACGAGGGAAATGGTGGAAAACACCTATGGATGGAAGATATACAGCTCTTGAGGATGTCTACAACAACTTGTGTGTCGTGTTTCCGATACATTTTTAATATACAAAACGTTCTGGATGTATTCTGTAATTTTCAAAAAATTAGAAACACTTTTTTTTTTTTACACCAATCATTATTCAATAAATTTAATTTTATTATAATAATTTAAAATAATATTTTTAAATTTAATTATTTATAAATTTATTCTTATATTTTTAATATTTCTACATCATATCCTAATATTTTTATAAATGTTATTTTCTAGTGTTTATATCTGTGTTCGTACTACATAGACTATGGCTCAAATGCAGTAGATATAAAAGAAGCCAATGAAAATTTGTAGACAGAATTCAAAGGGTAACACTGGATAATAAATGGTCTTCTTCATCTAGGAGAAGCAGCTCTTGCAAATTGACAGTGCTTGCCTCCAAAGTGTTTATTGGAGATTAGTTACATTGTGTAAGGTTCAAATGCTGGCGTTTAGCACTTGGGTTCTTGTAAAAGGGGTATAATTTCATCGACGGTACTCCAATTATATAATTCGTAATAATTCGATATTTGAAAAATTATTTGTAATACAAAAGTATCTCGTAATAACTCGGTACCTGAAAGATTATTTGTAACATAAAAGTATTTCAATTTTTATTTTGTAACATAAAAATATCTCAACTTTTATTTTGTAATTAAATAGTACTTCCGTATTTGAATGTTAGTCTCCTAATATAAGTATAATATAAAATATCCACATCAAATAAATTTTAATAAAAATAAAATTATATGTAATATTCACATCAAATAAATTTTAATTTTTACTGACTGTGTATTACAATTAATTTTGTTTTTATTAAAATTTATTTGGACATTTCATGTTATATTTCTGTTAAAGAGACTAAGGAGTATTAGTGCTGTTAAGTGTTCCAAGAGCAGGTTTTAAATTTTTTTGATTTAATTGACTAATTTTTTTAATTTTTATGAATTATTTTTTTTCAAATATACTTCTGGAAAAAATATCTATTTATTTGTATTTACCAAAAATACTTTTCAAAACTCAAAAAAGTTAAAAATACAAAATTTTTTTTATCCAAAAAACATTTTTTCCAAACACAATGTTAAATAAGCCATAATAGTTAAAGACATATGTAATATTTAGTTACAAAATAAAAATTAAGATATTTTTGTGTTATAAATAATTTTTAAAATACTGAATTGTTACAATTTACATAATTTAGGTACCTTTATGTTATAAATAATTTTTCAGGTATCGAGTTGTTACGAGTTAGATAATTGAGATACTTTTGTGTTACAAATAATCTTTCAGGTATCGAGTTGTTACGAGTTATATAATTAGAGAATTGTGAATGAAATTCACTCATATATATACGAACCAAAACATAAAGAATTGGTTGCTGTGTTATCCGTAAAAATACAAAGGGAATTTGGGCCATAGAAATTTTCTTTACTCAAAAGTAGCTATCTTTTTGCATTTTTGGTGCATGAACTGTTTGATCATATAACCCAATTAGAGCAATTAAACAATGCACTCTTCTCCTAGTTGTGATCAATTTGTGTTCCAGCCATAGAAATATCTTCATTACACTATCATATTTTCATATCATTTCAGCACTTAGATTAATTTGTATTTTAAGAATATTTGAACGACAAAAATTCACTTCCTTCGTTGGAAGAACTCAAACAAACATTATTGATGAATGTCTAAAGTCAAGAGCTTGGTGAAGAAATTTTCTGTTTGACACTTGGAAATTCAAAATGGTATTCTATTCTTTTTAAAAATTCAACTCAATTAATTTTATGCTTATCATTTTAATCTAATTTTTTTAGGCATAAAACATGATCTGGCCCCATTATTGGCTCTTTTTTGAATTTTTGCCCCCCATTTTTATTTTTTTTCCACAATTATCCTTTTGACTCCATTTTTGGTGCAATCATCCCCCTATAGTCATCGAATTTGGCTTCATGTGGCCTTAATAAAATGACTTCAATAGAGTTAAATTATATTTTTGGATTTTGGAGTGTGGAAATAAAACCAGTTTAAGTTTCAATTTTGGTTTAAAGATGAATTAGTTAATTTGATTTGCTGTGCAGTGTAGCGACAAGGTGTTTGAGAAAATACCAACGACAAATTTAATTCATGGTTTTACAGAAATTTGACTCTAATTAGTGCTGTCAACTGCCTCAACTTCTCCATTCCCGTTTTTTCCCTTTATTTTCATTCTAATTTCTCTAGTTAATATTCCTCATTCACAATTCATGGATTTGTTTATTATTGGTAGTTTTCATTTATTTAAATGTCACATTCTTATGGCAAATGGAAAAAAAATAGCAAATCAAGGAGCTGATTATATCAAAAACAGAGTAGAGGCGCAATTGAGAGAACAAATAAGTACAGATCGCAAAATAGCAAAATGGACATAAGAGATTCCAAGCTTGACTGGGTCGTTCAAAATTCAAGTCAGCCTAGCCTAGCCCAGCCCGACTAGCGAACATGTCTGTCTAGGTTGCTTCTTCAATTCTTGTTTTTATACTCTCAAAATTGAGCTTTTCACTTGTTAACCCTCAAAATCTTCCTTTATTTCTTTGAAATATTTTCTCAGATTGACAAAATTCTAGAGCGAAGGACTGAAATAGACACCAGCCATTGAAGTTGTAAAATTTTCTGGTAAGTTATGCTTTTCTCATTGTCTTTCACTTGGATTCTACACCCTTATTAGTTCCCATGCCACTTCAGTAAATATTCTTCAATTTCTATCTGGGTAGCAAGAATCTGTTGTATGATGTGTACTGTGTAGGATTAGTGAACCTATAATATGCTCAACTTTATTTAGTTCTAAATGATTCAGGGTTTTATTGTTCTTGATGGGTTTTTACCATTCTGTTGTTAGGAATCAACCAAAGGATCTTGAACTGCATAAAAGGCAATAGCCTTAACTATTTGGTTTCATGGAAGGAGCGGGAAGTGATCGTGGTGCACCTCTTGCTAAGTGGAGAAACGATTTTTCAAGGGCATTTCAGTATTATCTGGATAGATCGACCCCTCATACAGTGCGTAGGTGGCTAGGGACTTTGGCTGTTGCTCTGATATATGTTCTACGGGTTTATTATGTTCAAGGGTTTTATGTTATTTCCTATGGTCTGGGGATCTACATCTTGAATCTTTTGATTGGTTTTCTCTCGCCTAAGGATGATCCTGAGCTTGAGGCCTTGGATGGGGCTTCCTTGCCTACCAAAGGTTCTGAAGAATTCAAGCCATTTGTTCGTCGCCTTCCTGAGTTTAAGTTCTGGTAAATTTGTTGCTTTTTTTCTTTTTCTAATGTTTCAAGCCAGTTCTTGTGTGTTGTGAAGGAAAGCTTTTTCACTATGTTTAAGCAAGGCATGCTATCTGAGAAAGGGAAAAGCATTTTGACTGTGTCAGTAGTTTATTTGTGTTCTACTAGGCCTGCTTGATCTCAATGCCTGTTTATACCATTAGTTTTTATATAATGTGCAGTGTCAGTGAAAGTTAAAAGACCATCTTGAGTTTTGGCAACTTTGTGTTGGTAGTTTTGTTAAATCATGATGGATCATAGCAGAATTTGTTCTGTTTGTGCTGGCATGGTTTAAAAAAGGAATGACTTAGATTCTATGCTTCATTAGATGGATGAGGATTTGCTTGAACGTTAACTTCAGTATGAAGTTATTGTCCAACCCAAATGGCTTTCCATAACTAAATGGGCTGTTTACTTTGGTGTTGGATCTGTTGATTATGGTAACAGCATTGACTTTGTACAAATATGCCTACAAATATATGCTATAGCGACAATAATTGGGAAAAAAGTTATGTGTTTTCTTATTTAATTTGCGATAATCAACTGCTAAGCTGCACCAAAACCAGCCAGCTACTAAAAGAACAATGTCTGTCCAGTCCTTTTCATTCTGTTTCATGAGTGCATCTTTCTTATTCAATCATTGTATTCTCTTTCTATTTCTATCTTCGATAGAAGTTTTTGGTTTTTGCAACTGTTTAAATTTTTGCAAGTTTTTGAGTGTTTATATTTGTTTTGTCATGGTTTCAGGTATGCCATCACAAAGGCTTTTGTTGTGGCTTTTATTCTGACCTTCTTTTCTGTATTGGATGTACCTGTTTTCTGGCCTATATTATTATGCTACTGGATTGTTCTTTTTGTCCTCACAATGAAACGCCAAATAATACATATGATCAAGTACAAGTATGTCCCATTCAATATTGGAAAGCAGGTGAGTTAATTAAGATGTATGATAACTTCAGTTTTCTTTACTTGTATTGTTAGTCCTCTTGTTTCATTTACAAGAGGTAATTGTTCCATTGATATTGGCAGAGGTACACTGGTAAGAAGCCGTCTGCACGTAGTGCAGAGCAACGGACTAAAAAGTAAGAACCAATATACACAGCTAAAGGAGGTCGCAGATCTGCAAATGGGATCTTCAAATGGGATATTTCAATCAGAAGAAGCCACTGTTTTTACGACTTGTTTAACAGTTGCAGGCTTGCATCTTTAAGAATTTTCATTATGGTATTAAATTTCTGAACCTTTTGGAGACAACCAACTCACCTTTGTCATAGTCGTTTAATGTATAGCTAAAAAACTATGACGTCTGGTAGGTACTAATGATCAATGTGCATATTTACATATTTGATGAAAAATTCCATGTTGATGTTACATTTCAACAATTTACAGCTGTTGGATATGAGTGTATAATCTGAATCTTTCGAATGTTGATTCATTTCTTGCTGAATCATCCCATCAATAAAATGGAATGTGAATTTGCGGCATTAATATTTGCTTATTGATAGTAGCATTATGATGATTAAAAGCAGGTTGTGTTAATGATCACTGCCAATGCCCCTGAATACTTGGCATTGGCGGGCTTGGAAAAACAATTCTGCTGGATTCACCCTTTAATTAACATAGCAAAAAACCAAATCCCAGTTAAGGTCAAAATACGTACAAAATGCAGATTCTGAGATTCAATGCATGAATTCTCTTCTCCATCTTTCAAGAACGAAAAAAAAAAAGATTGATGTGTTTTACATTCCCAGGAGAAACTATAGCAGAATCATCTCAACATGGGGATTCCGAAAAAAAGCTCCCTGCAAACTACTCAAACTGACGACCTGTGAAACTCCTCCTGTGTATGCTCATGAACTTGGCTACAAATTCTGCGAATACAAGTTTGAGTAAATAAGTAATGATTGATTTTATTTTGTTTCAGAATAGATGATTTTTCCCCCTAATGTTACCTTCTAATTTGAGCAAAGCACTTGATCCTGTTGGGATCCTCTTATCCTGTAAACAATAACCTTGAGTCACTTTCATGTTGCTGGCAATATAAATAATCTCAAAGGAATACGAAGTCTTACATAATAAGCATGCCAATAATAAAGCTCCCTTCTTGAACTAGCCTCCACTCCCTGGAGGAACTGTTCAGCAAGTTTCTGATTGTTGGATTCATAACAGCTATCAGAAATGTAGTGATTGCATATAACAGAATGAAAAAATTTCATGTACTTAACAAGTGAATTACCAGGAGGATTAGTTTGGGGTGCACAAAATCCACAAGAAGCTTCTGAAACTTTCCCCTCACCAGAAACAATCTGTCATATTCGTCATGTGGAACAATTTCAGATAGTTTAATTCTGTCATTTTGATTCCATTCTTATTAAATGAAAACAAAGAAGGCATACCGCTTAGGTGCAGGATCTGCTAAAATTTCTGCTGCAAGTTCTACCAAGACCTCTTCCCAACCAGATGGAATGGGTTGATCATCAGCGAAAGGGTAGCTGGGAGAATAAACTTGGAAAGATATATTAATTTGTAATGATAGCTATAATCATAATTATTAATTTGGTGTATTTTTATTCTTGTTTTCTTCAAATTCTTACTGGTGTGCTTTGCATGCTTCAAGAGTCATGATTGCTCTTCTCAGGTTCTGCTTTGATTTGGTAGCAATTCTAGCAGCAAAGTTCATTGGTAGATCAAAGTCCTCTTTCCTAGCTGTCTGAATGAGAACCTCCATGATCTTGGAAATAGACATTGAATTAAGAAATGAAAATGAGTTATTTCGAGAAAAATTTATTCACTCAAATAAGAACAATGAACCTATATTACTTAATTACGAGCATCCAAAAAAGGAATCAGTGGACTACTTACTTCATGAGTAACAGGAGCATCAACCTTGATAACTTTGCAGCGGTTTGTCACGGATTCTAGGATGTCTACATCATCTTCACAGCAGATTACGAGTTTACAAGCATCGGTATAGCAGTCCATTATCCATTTGATCAGGTGCTGAATGTTCTCAGCTGCCTTGTCAACCTGATAAAGCAGCAGTACTGAACAAAGCAGAAACTGTGTTAACTTCAAGCACATGAGTTTAACCATTTTAAGAATGTTCAAAGAATTTACCTTTATAATCTGGTTTGAAGGAAAGAGTGCTGACTTCAGGGATCATAGCAAAAGTGTTACTAATTTCCTTTACTAAACCCATCAGTGCATATTTAGCATTTGGTTCTGAGTATACATTAAGCTCCACATGGTGAGTGCTGGATGTAATGGGCACAGCTACCTGCATTGCCCTTTGTTCCTGTGAACACCCAAATTTCTCAAATTTAAATAATGATCAGATTTTGGTGTCTTAACAATGACTAAGATGTGATTTTGTATGTTAGCAATTGTGTCAACAGCTCAAAAAAGGGTTTACTTCAAAAGTTAATTTTGGTTTAAGGTAAGTAGGTAACAAGATTAGGTTAATAGAACACACCTGAACCTGGAAGCATTGTAAATTATGTGATATCTGCAACAAGAAAAATTTCATCCTGTCAACTTAAGCTTCAACAGAATCACATAGATAGTATTTTCAGTGGGAAAAGAACAAACATTTCGACATGTGTCACTGAATATTTCACAAAGAGCAGCCCTTGCTAGCGATCTTTTCCCAGAACCAGATGGTCCTTTTAACAAAATATGGGGAATATTGTTATGTGATACCTGCAATTACATAACCATTATACATTAATAAGGGCTGAACATGGAAAAAAGAACAAAGATAAATGAATACATGAAACGGTTTTAGCTTACAAGTTGCTTAAGAAGTTGAGCTTCTTGTTTGTGGCAAACAAATGCATTCAAAGAAGTAGGCTGATATTTATCAGCCCAAAACTGCCTCAGGTTTTCGACCACAAATGCCTTCTGGATGAATGATGCCTCATTGAAATATTGTTTTTCAGGTGATCTGCTAGTCTTGCAAGGCCCCCTTCTCATACATGAAAACCAACCTTCCACTTGGTTTTTCTTCCTATTTTCTGTGAACCTTTTCATGCTCACAGTTGTTGTCCTGCTCGCATCGCTTACTTTACTACTTTCCATGCTGAATTTTCCTGTACTTTGACCATTAGCAGCAAAGCTGGAAATCATAGTGGTTTGAGAACTCGAACTTATAAAAGTTCTTGGTGGATATCTGCCATTAGTTGTGCTTTCCTGATGATGACTAGAATCTGTCTGAGGAAACCTTGTGGGCCTTGCATTGTCATTCTTCTGCATTTTCAAGGCTGCATGATCACGAGAAAAGAAGATATCACCGAGTGAAATAGACTCTGTGCTTTCAAAATTTGGAACACTAAACATAGGAGTTCTAGATATCTTAATATTAGCAGCCAACTCATTAATTTCACCAACAGAAGGTGTCTTTGTGTGAGGAGCTTCTCTCTCTTTTTGTTTATTAATCATGTTTCTGATCACCAGAGGTGATGGAGTTCTCTCTCCCATGTTATCTTTATTACCATGATAGTTTTCTTGCTCCTTCTCCCTAGTTCTCTGCCTTGGAGCAGTTGCTGCTCTTCGACTTCTCTCGCTTGCTCTACTAACTTCACCAAATTGTGACAAAGAACTTTCGTCTCGAGCAGAAGTCTGTTGATTTTTCCTTCTGCTGGATCCTATAGTGTCATCATTGTTGTACGTATCTTGCTCTTCTCTTGCAGGCTTAAATGAGGAACTAACCTGTCTTCTATGCTCAGATTTTGAGAAAGGACTAACGTTCCTACGAACTGATATTGGCGAGACCATCCTACCATCTTCTTTTCGAGCCTTGTAGGGTGACTTGCTCCTTTGCCTCCTCCAAGACTCCTTCTTAGGAGAAGAATCATCGGTTTTCGAAGAAAGTTTCCTGTTTTGTCTCATAGGACTTATGTTCCTTGGTAAATCCAACTCCATTGTTGAATCCTCAGGACCAAAAGTACTATTCTTCTGATTCTGATCATGCAGTGGACTTTCTTGCCAATCAGTTTCTGTATCAGAAGGCTCATAACCGCATCGCCTTTGCTTGGAGGAATTATAAGGAAAGCTTCTGCTATATCTCAATGTGGTATTCTCCATTGAACCTATCGTTGTTGTGTGCGAAGAAAAAAAAAAAAGAAATGAATCTTGAATTGGGAGTAGAGATCAAAATGCAGAAAGATGATACAGTATTTTTAAGGAATATACGATGATTACAAAGTTGAAACATCGATGAAGACAATGCTTAGTTTGAGTCAGTATCTCATGTTTTTTGTCCAGCAAAGAAACAACTTCACCAGTTCGTTTGTGTTTCCTGCAATCTCTAAGCTGATAATCAAGAATGCTTTGTCATTTTTGTCTTCTATGCTCTTTTATCAAAACCAATGATGCTGCATGATAATGGAAGAAATTTGACACCTTTCCATTGATTGGCACTAGAAAAATCGCCCTTTTTTTAATTTGGCTTGTTTCAATTATGAAGCATATTTTAATTTAAATTTTAGCTACAGCTGTCGTCGATTAATGGGTTATTTTGTTGTTTTTTTTTTTAATATGCATATATTCAACATCAATGAAGCAAAACACTTAGTTTCAATCTTCTCCATTTCCATATTCTGATTTACTCCAATTAGTCAATTAAATCAAAAAAACAAAATCTAAACCAGTTTTTGACACCAAACAAAAAACCCAAACACCCCCGAATTCAATGTTTACTTGATACAGAGAAATCACCAAATATGCACAACAGAAATTGCTCATGCAGTTCCACAATAGTTTAATTTGAACAAGCTACCATATCAATTAAATTAATAGCACAATGGCAATCGCAATATAATTCTCACAGTACATTCTATTGAATATCTTAATTGGCTATGTGAAAGAGTAGAATTCAACAGTCCAGGAAAAGAATCTGGAATCTGCAACAGCCTTCAATTATCCTCGTCAAATCTGTGCTTCTTTGACTTCACGACCTCGAGGTTATTGTTCCTGAAATGTCTGGTAGTATTGTGCTCTTGCACATCAATTTCTCCATCAGAATGTGTCCTTTTCTTGTTAGCACTACACCACCCAATAGCAAATTAACATCAAACAAAACTAAATTTCGCAAATGCATGAACAAGTTCATTCAGATTTTAATGCAGCTGGTTCAGTTGCAAAACCTTTCAGTTGTAGCACTCTTCAAATCTCCACCCAACCAACTAACACATCCAGTGTTGACAGGAATCAATGACCCACAAATGTGCAGTATCTCCTCATCCAAGCTGCAAATATTAGAGAATATGATCAAACTATTTATCATCTAAATCAGACAACACTGATTGCGGCAGTCCAACATTTCATTTTTACTATAAAGTGCACAGTACAACAAAAACAATAATTAGTCACCTCTTGACTACAAAGCGTATCACAGTTCCAACCTTTATCACATGTCGCTTGTTAGATTTGCTAACATATAAACCCTCACCATGTTTCTGTAAGAAATAAAATGTATCTAAGTGAGCACTAAACTCATAGTATGAAACCTCAGACTGCAGTCTAGAGAGAGGGGGGGAGGAGAGGAAGATGTATGTATTCAGAGCAAAAGAGCATAACGTTACCTACATGTTTATATCTAAATTCATCACGAATTTCCTCATCTGTTATAACAGCAGATGAAAATCCAAGAACAATTACATGAATGGATTCTTGTATAACCTTTACCACCTTCCCCTCTGGAAGTGACATAAAAAATAGAATTGTTAAGGGTATATTATTGAAGCCATAATACAGCAGCACTAGATAAACTACGATTCTCCATCTATGACTAGTGTAACTATAAAACAACAGAAATTAAGTTTTTCCTACTTATTAAATTATTTCCTAGAATGTGCTTGTGACTAGTCATATTGAAATAAATCTAATAAATTTAAAAGAAATATATTTGAGCAACTGCTGATAGGTAACATACCTAAATGCATATCAGGTTTTGGAGAGAAAAGCAGCAGTTTTGCTCTTAGTTTCACACCAAAATAAGGATGAACACCAGAGAGAATCCTGGCGAGTTTATCAGGAGCATTAACAGCATAAGCCAATACAACACCATCAAAAGTTTCATTGAGCCTGGAACGAAATCCCACAATAAGGAAAACAAAGGAACAATTACTTGAATTGGTAAAATCACAGTAAGAACAGCAGCTTAACACATCAAGGCACTGTTTGGAATGAAGGATTGTGAAATTCATGGATTCTAAAAATTCTATTGTTTGGTTTGACCATAAAATCCATGGATTGTTGATGTAATTATCCTTATACTTATATTTGGTTCATTGACTACAATCCATAAATTTAATAATTAATTTTTAATTTTACCCTTTATTAAATATTGATAATTTATTATTAATTAAACATATATAATCAATTCCACTATATTTTTAAAAAAATTAGTTATTTCAAGAATTGAAAAATAAAAAAAAATTTATCATATGTTATAATGTTTAATTACATTGCTAAAAAATATTTTTTATTAATAATTTAATGTATGTCAATACCATTTTATGCAAAATAAGAATAATAAGAGCATCTCCAACCCAAAACACCAAAATGGTGTTACTTTTATACCAAAATGGTGTAGCTACACTAAATTTCTCTTCAATTCATAACACCATTTTTTGCACCAAGAAGAATATTTTTAAATATTCATCTCACTTCATAACACAAAAGCATAAAAACAAATAAAAAATAATGAACAGTGAAATGATATGTGAACAGTGTAACGCCATTTCTGGCGTTTTACTGTAGTAACATCATTTTTTGAGGTAAAAAATGGCGTGGATTGGAGCAAAAGAAGAATATCATTTTTGTCTTTATGTGTGATTTTTATACCATTTTGGCGTGCATTGGAGATGGTCTAATAAAGCAATCAGTTGAAATTAAAAAAAATTATTTTTATTTTTTAGGATTAAGATAGTTTTAGAATATTATTAATTTATTAAGACAATCTAGAAATAAAAAAAATTGGCAATAATCAAAATCCATGAATTTTAAACTTTGCTAGGCAAATCAAATCCTTAATAAATGAAGGATTTTGGGAGACGGAGGATTTTCTAAAATCCAAAAATTTTGACTTTTTTTAAGTAGTCAAATAATGAATTTAACATAAATCATAGATTATTCAAAATCCTCCGTTTGAAATACATCAATCCAATCCAAACATAGCCTAAGGTTATACATTTATTGCCGATAACATCTAAATATTCAATTTTTAGCTTGCATTATCAGCTGGAACCATTGATTTCAAAATTCAACTCCAGCCCTACCAAAACCCTGACTACAAAGGGGGGGGGGAAAGAAAAATGGACAGCCAAGAGCAGTTAACAGCAACCAAAAGTACTAAAAAGGGGAGATAATGAGGATAAAAGAAACGAACTTGAAGAGCAAGGAGCTGAGCTCACGGAGTATTGCTTGAGAAATGTTCTTGCACTGAGATGGATGTACATACACCACCAAATTGGCATCCGATACACTCAATCCCTCCATTCAAATCCAATAAACGCGATTTCTGTAGGGTCTTGCCACTTGAATTGAAGATAATTTTGTGGGTTTTGGGGGCGGCAGTAGGGTTTTTCTCTCTGTACGGTTATGGTCGGAGGTAAAGAAAAGTTATTTATTTATTTTAATAACTTACTCTGGTTGGAACTCGGAAGACAGCAAGATATTGGAAAATATAGTCAGTACAGTGTCTTACCGAAAATGCCCTCCAGGAAAAACGTCGCCGTCTTGCTCTTTCATCAGTGGTCAACGCAAATCTTTTTTCTCCGTTAGTAATGCTGTCCAAAATGGCACATCCAAATCCCACCTAATCATTGGCACCGACCCCTCCAAACTGACAATCAATATACCGTTTCTCCACTCTGGCCCCCATTTGTCTCCATCAAAAATTTCAATCACAGGTTTATGAATTTGATTAATCTAGATTTGCATTAATCTTGTTTCATAATTTGCCCAAGAGAAAGCTTTAGATAGTAAGCACTATGAGTTCTAGGGAGGATGCCGAAGATGGACTCGGGAAACCTTTCCTCCACTCTGGTAGTTGGTATAGAATGATCTCCAGGCAGTCTAGCATGATGGGTTCCTCCACTCAGATCATTGGTGATGGTGCCGTTTCTGTTGTCCTTTGTGTTCTTATTGTTGCTTTGGGTCCTATCCAATTTGGTTTCACCGTAAAAATTCACTCTCTTTCTTTCATTTTCATTCTACTTCATCCTTCTATCTGTCATGCGTATGTCAATTAGATTGCTTTTTATTTTCTCTTTTCAGTTGGGATATTCTTCTCCTACCCAAACTGAAATCATCAGGGGCCTTAAACTCTCAATTTCAGAGGTTTGACTTTTGGGATTTGAATCTCTTTTTTTATGCTTAATTTTATGTATACTCACTTAACTTTAACTTTGATATTATTATATTAAAGTCATATAATTTTCTTTTGCCCATAAAATTCATCTCAGTGTAGTTTACTTTCAGTAAAATTATTTTCCATAATTTTTGGGCCATCAACCAACGGAAAAAGTCAAACTTGCATTCTAGTCCGCAGATGAAACATACAACATCATTGTATAGACAAATAGAGTACCGTGTATACTTATAACTTAGTATCCATATCAGTATCATAAATTAAAAATTGTGTCAACTAAGACGCTAGAATTCTATTTGACCTATATAGTGACGTTTTATTTGATTGCTACAGTGACGTAGTGTGTTTAATGTCAATTAAGATGCTAGCATGATTTTTCCGTTTGTAGACTGCTGAAAATTTACCAATAATAATTTTAATAAAATTAAACCATAGTTAACTGACTTTTATAGGAAAGAAAACTATGTGACTTTACTACAATATCAAAGTTAAGTGACGGTAGATGAAATTATGCTGTATTTTCTGATATTTCTTTTTTCTTTTCCGGACGGTTACAGTTTAATTTTTGTCTGCAGTTCTCTCTGTTTGGTTCTTTAGCAAATGTTGGTGCTATGATTGGAGCGATTGCCAGTGGTCAGATAGCAGAATATATTGGCTGCAAGGGGGTAATTATCTTCAATCATTTCTAGTTTAAAAGTTGATATAGTTTAAAACTTCTTTCAAGGTGTAAGAAATTATGATGCCTTATATAATTTGAAGGAGTGAAATTACAGTGACATTCCTGATATTGATGGATGTAGCGGTTAAACTGATGGATTAATTAGTGCTGCATTGTCATGTCAAATTGCAGTCGTTGATGATTGCAGCAATTCCTAATATACTTGGATGGTTAAGCATATCTATTGCCAAAGTAAGTGTTGACTGTTACTTGAAGGCTTCTTATTTATGTCTCTATTTCTTGTTTGAGCTTGCCACGTATAATTTCTTTGCTCAATTTTCAGGATTCATCATTTTTGTTCATGGGAAGATTGTTAGAAGGATTTGGTGTTGGCATAATCTCATATGTTGTAAGCCTTGAAGCTCCTAGGTTTTATTTGTTCTTTGATCCTTTCAATATGAGGGAAAGATTAATGATATTTTTGGATTTATGGATTCTTTCCAATGATTATGAAAAAGATTAATGTAATGTTGGGACTTATTTATTTCAAAAATAGTGACTGGCATTCATGATGCATAGGTGCCAGTATATATAGCTGAGATATCACCTCAAAACATGAGAGGAAGCCTTGGAACTGTTAACCAGGTTGGTTTTGCATTCACAATCAATTCACTGTGCTGCTAAATCAGTTCATGATATTCTTATGGTGCTGACTAATTGATTAATCCAAGAGTCTTTTTTTCTTTTCCCTTGAATAGCTCTCAATTACTCTTGGAATAATGCTGGCTTATCTCTTAGGACTTTTTGTAAATTGGAGAGTGCTTGCAGTGTTAGGTAAGGCCCGTTATATTGGTGGGAGAAAAAAGTTTTGTCCTATTTAGGACGATAATTTTGTAAGCACATTGTTGAATAGGATTGATTATGGTATTCCCTGGCAATGTTTGTTACATATATGCAAACTGTAAAACTCATGAAAGGCAATAGCCTTGTTGGACCTACAAAAAAAAAAATCAAAGAAATAAATCCTCCATAGGTTACACAAGCTGCTATTAATTTTTCTATTTGCATTTTCTACCTATTTTCTGATACAAGTACTTGAAAGTCTGTTTTCACATTCATCAATTCAACCAAACGTTAGCCTTCAATCAAATAGTTTGGTTAATGAGTGGCTATGATTGATGTAAGTGACGTAATCTTTTGCAGGAATTTTGCCTTGCACAGTATTAATACCTGGCTTGTTTTTCATTCCAGAGTCTCCTCGATGGCTGGTATGGTTTATATCCTGAACGTTGTGGCATTTTTTATATCTCATATCTTTGTTGTATTTCACTTCATCTCCTCCCTTATTTCTTTATTTGGAAATGGGTTGGCAGGCAAAAATGGGGATGACAGACGATTTTGAAGCTTCTTTGCAAGTTTTGCGAGGATTTGATGTGGATATTTCTGCTGAAGTGAATGACATTAAGGTGACAGAAGTCTGTCTGTTTCATTATTGGACCGTTTATTCTAATCTATCCTATTTTATGAATGTGTTTTCTTCAGAGATCTCTAGCATCATCAAGCAAAAGAACAACAATTCGGTTTTCGGAACTTAAGAGAAGAAGATATTGGTTCCCTTTGATGGTAGACTGGTTTATTATGAAATTCTGGTTTGTTTCCTCATGTTTTGTTATTTTTGAAACTTCAAAATTCCCAATGTCAATGATAATAATCTATGCTTGTAGGTAGGAATTGGATTACTTGTGCTTCAGCAACTAAGTGGCATCAATGGGATATTATTCTATTCCAGTAACGTCTTTGAAAGTGCTGGTGCGACCTGTCTTTCTTTGACTTTGATCCCATTTTACTATTTCCTTCGATTGTTTGCTAGACTGGTGTATTTGATGCACATAAGAATGTCTGAGCCATCCATCTTTGACAATATATGACAGTTTTGGAAACAAGACGTTAGATTTTATTGGCTTCCTTGTAAACATATCTTAAGGCAGAAGTACGTTTCTTAGGCTACAAGTTTTTTGTTTTTTTTTCTTCTTTTCTCTTATGATCTCCATGTGAAGACAGATGTTTCAAAGGCTATGTTTCCTTTTTTGCTGACTGCTCTTGACCTCCCTTCTGATACTGAAAAGATTGGATTTTTCATATTAGGTTACATCACATATTGAAACAACAGGGAAAGTTTCTTTTTGCTTCACCATTCCATATTCTCTTCCCAAACAAAATAACTAAAACAGAAAGAGCTTCAGTTAGACGTTAAACTAACTTTCTCAACAATAATTATTCTCTAAATCTTTCAGGGCTTTCCTCTTTCAACATTCTATATTATTTCTCCAAATAGAAATAAATTATTTATTTGTGAGATCCTAGAGTTCTTCATCACATTATTTAACGAGTGATGTAAAATTTATCAGGGCTTTCCTCAAGTAACCTGGCTACAGTTGGACTTGGGATTATTCAGGTAAGAAGCGATCCAATATAATCAACATTATTGTTTTCTGTGTGCTTTGTCTTAATGATATAGCCGTAAATGGTTCATCTTACCAGTATATATATATAGGGAATGAAAGCATGTGGTTCTTGACTATGTCCTCAATCAAAATCTATCGTCTTTTTTGCAGGTTCTTGCGGCAGGTGTCACTACATGGCTGGTTGACAAAGCTGGGCGTAGGCTACTTCTGATTGTGAGCATCTTTTGCCATTTTAGCTATTTAATGGAAAAGGAAATTCAACCTTTAAGGATGAATAACCAACTAAATAGGTTCTTTCATTAAATGCCTTGTGCAGATCTCTGCATGTGGAATGACTGTTAGCCTGCTTCTTGTTGCAGTTGCCTTTTATATAGAGGTTTGTAATGTAAAAAAAGCTGTTATGTTTTCAATCCTGACTTTGTTTGTTGGAGCAACTTTAGATGCCTTCTTACCTCTCTTCTTCTGCATCATTGTTACTAGGAGATTATTTCAAAGGAATCCCATTTATATAGCATCATGGGAATACTGTCACTTGTGGGGCTTGTGGTATGTTTTCTTATACACTCTTTGCATGCCTGCATGACATTATTTGTAATATCTTGCTTGTCTTTGTGCTTTTAATATATGTCAGGGTTTACCACTCTATTTTGATTAACTATTAATTGTATTCAGGTTATGATAATTTTCTTCTCTCTTGGATTTGGAGGTGTTCCTTGGATTATAGTGTCAGAGGTATGCAAAGTTTTGGTGCATGTCAATCATATTTCACAAGCATAGGAATCTTATGATTTCTGATTGGCATTGACTTTCTATGCTAAGTTATTTGATTTGCATGGTTCATAGTTGTTTCTATCAGTAAATTTTTTTTGATATCCTTTGACTTTGTTCAATCTAGAACTAATGGTCGAGCCTTCAAAATCTAAAATCTTTTTCGCCAACCATTCAACTCTCTACTGTGTGGGGAATGTCTCTACTCAGTAGATTGCTAAATGCTCACTTGAGAAAAGCAATAAACAGGGATTAACCTCAAGCTTTGTACGGGAGTCAAAAAGCTGATACTGATAGCCTCATGTAGGACTTTGTTATAGTGTCATCATTTGTGCTAAGGGTTTGTCAATTGGTAATAGGAGTTTATTGTTGAAGGCTTGTCATACTGAGTGAAGAACTTGAGCCAGTTGCTTATGTGGCTAAAGGTGGTCTGACCTTGAAATTCAGAAAATTTACTTAATAAATACATCGTTTCTTTGCTGTGGATGCTTTCTTTTGTCTCCACATCTGAATGTTCAAGGCTGTACCTCAGCTCAGTATATACAAATGATCTACACAGACACATGCTATTTCCTTGATTTTGAGGGCAGTCTTGTGAGGCATACACATTAAAATGTTTCTTTGTTGGTAAGAGGAGGATTATGGGTTTGTTCTCGTGAAGTTTTGCGTTGTTATGGCCAACTGATATAGGATTGAAATTGTAAACATTTAAATCCCGTCCAATTTAATTTCAGATGCAAAGGTCGAGTGTGTAGTGCAACTTGTCTATTTGGTATTTCATGTTTAGTAAAACCTTGGTGACTATCTCAGTGCTGGATTTTGGATCTATCTGGCCGGCCATGCACATTGATAGTTCATAAATTTTATAAAATTACAATGTTATTATATAGAGTATGCAAATGAAATGACTTTCTGAATGACACATTGTAGATACTTCCAGTAAATATCAAAGGCCTTGCTGGCAGCATAGCAACATTGTTATTTTGGTCAACATCCTGGGCAGTGACAATGACTGCAAACTTTTTGTTGAGTTGGAGTTCTGGAGGTCTCTCTCTCTTTCTCTCTCTCTTCATAAATGCATACGAGTGACTTGTAATTTTTGTGAAAATATTTTAGAACTACATGCCGGTATTTACAGTCTACACTGTCAAACTAATAAAAATGTTTCACTGTAACAGGGACCTTTACTATATACACGTTGGTTACTGCTTTTACTGTCGTTTTTGTCTCTCTTTGGGTTCCTGAAACCAAAGGAAGAACTCTGGAAGAAATACAATCATCCTTCAGATAAAAGTGTTGGCTCAAGCTTGTGTGATCCGGTTTCAACCAAGTCATTTCTTTGTTGCGCAGACTAAATCCGTTTTGCTTCTTTACATGGATGCACTATTCGTTCTTTTTATTTTTGCAACCCTTGGTCTATTATGCTAAAAAGAAAAGGAAGAGACACACAGTCAAACAAATCAAGAGAAGGAAAGGAAATTATGAGAAAAAAACAGGGGGAGAGAGAGAGATTTCATTCGAGAACATTTTGTAATGTTGTATTTTATAATAATCATGATTTGTTAATGAAACAGCAGCATAATCAGCAGTGCAAATTGCAAGAACATATTGAATAAATGATACAAGGTAACTTTAAATTATTACTTTTGCACTTCATCTTCTTGCAGGGAAGCTAGGAACTGTTTCAGACACCGATTATAGATGCAGAGTCTCTCCAGGTGAACCAAGTGCCCCGCCTTCTTAATGCAGAATGAAGAGATAAAAACAGGGGAGAGAGAGAGAGAGGGAGAGAGATTTCATTCAAGTGCAATTTGTATTGTTGCATTTATAATAATCATGATTTGTTAATGAAACAGCAGCATAAGAAGCAGTGCAAATTGCAAAAACATGTTGAATGGAAGATACAAGGTAACTTTAAATTATCACTTTTTCACTTCATCTTCTTGCAGGGAAGCTAGGAACTGCTTCAGACACCGATTATAGACGCAGGGTCTCTCCAGGTGAACTAAGTGCCCTGCCTTCTTAATGCCTTGAAATGTTGCGTTTTCACCCAGTTGCCTGTAATCCAAGTGAAGCTAATTAATATAGGGTTCTCTTTAATTTTTCTTCATTGGGTAGGAGAAAAAAAATATAAGTAATTTGGTATGATATGGTTTTGGACAATCTCACCTGTGGATATCTATTTATGATCATTTATAGATCTTCTACTAATTAATCAACGGCAGAAATTTTTAAGTAGACCAAGTATATCTAGACCAAAGTAATAAGAGAATATCATATAAGTTATTTTATTTACGTGATATTCTCTTATTGATTTGCTCTATGTATATGCAAAAATTTTCCAATCAGTTGATCAGGAACAGTTAATGCACGGATTGAGGCTTCTTATGTGAACGTAGTCTACTATGGACACAGACATATGATGTGAGATGTACTATCAGTTTTATGAAACTGGGATGGGTTTAATTTAGATCATTAATTCTGTAATAGACAAGTAAAATGCAATGTTAGGTTCTAACCGGCTGGTCAGGATCAGAAAAATTGAGGATCAGCCTTTGGTCCGGTATGAAAAAATCGGTTTAGAGACTAAATTAGCATAAATACTGCAATCAATATGGATTAGCTGCTTTATTAATGTAATCCTAATTTTACATATTGAGTCCTTGTACTTTTATTTTCATACCTATGGAGCCCCTTTTAATAGCCAAAAAGTATAACGACAAAAAATGCTCTCACAAATTTTTTTTTTTTAATAATTTTAGAAAAAAAAAAAGGCTTAATACTGGAGGTGGCTGTGTTAGTGGGTCATATTCATATCGAATCTTAATATACTTATAATATGATAAATGTCAATACAAACACAACATTATACGATAAACTAATCGCGTTTAAAATTCTAACATGAACACGATCCTTTTAATAAGCGAGTTAATACAATATGACATGTTTAATATGATTAACTTATAAAATTAGTATAACATGATATAGTTAATATATATATAAGTTATAATATATTGGGTTAAATGTGATAACTCAACACTACACATTTAACACAATTAACTTATAAATTAAATTGAATTAATATAACAAGATCTAAATAATGTAATGGGTTATAACATACTAAGTTAAACCTATTAATCCAACACGACACGAATTATTAATGAGTTATAACATACTAAGTTAAACCTATAAATTTAACGTGTTTTCTTTCTTTCGTATTAGCAGGTCAACCTGCAATACTATATTAAAATTTTTATGTCTTTATTAAATTGATATGATTGTAACATACATCTCAATCCTAATTTATAAATTTTGTGTTAGATCTTTATCGTATTATATCATATTCATTATTACCACTCCCACATCATACATATATAAGCTCCCAAACTTGGCAAAACCTAACTGAACACTTTCCAAAGTTTGCAAATCTCCTCCAGGTTTAGACATTAACATCTTTATACCTTTTGTTGCCATAAAAATACACAGTCATGGGTGTGAGATGCATGAAACTACCACTACTAATAATAATAATATTTTATCAAAATTAAATTGTACTTTCTATTTTCTCATTTAAATACATAAACTTTTAAAATTTTATCAATTTATGAATTCTGGTGAAATTTTGCAAACATGACATAAAATTTCGGTAAGATTAAAAATGTTACACTGACTAGGAAATTGAATTATTTTAGAAACTTTAAAATGTCATCAATTTTTTTTTCCTAAAATTTTAAAACCTAAATCTCTCTTTAAACTTGAAAAATAATATGTGTTTGGGATTTGTCTAGTCAGCAGAGTAAGGAGAAGCAAAAATTTTACTATTAGCAAAGTTTGCCGAAGAGATTTAGGTTTTAAAATTTTAGGAAAAATAAAAATAATGACGATTTTTAAAGTTTCTAAAATGACTCAGCTTTCTATTTATCTTTCTAGTCAGCACAGCCTTTTTAATTTCACTGAAATTTTAAGTCATGTTTACAGAGTTTTACCGGAATTTAAAAATTGATAAAGTTTTAAAAGTTTGTATATTTAAATGAAAAAATAGAAAATATAATTTAATTTTGATACAATCTTAAAAGTTCAAATTATTTTGGATAATTTTTTGGGATAATAATAATAAAAAATAGGGACTAGGCAGGCATACTCTTTCATGTTGTGTGCGAGTTCAAGCTTGAAGATTTGATCATTCTCACCCCATAGAAGATGTATCTTCTGCAACATAAAAAATAAAATAAATAAATAAATATGTTAAATAAACCATCAATTAAAGAAAAAAATAAAAGACAAAAAGTGCAAAATCAATATTGATCACCTGTGGAAATTTGGGGATGGTAGGATCTTTGTTGCTAATGACTAGTCCTTCTAATAGTTCAGCTCTCTCTTTCCTGTTGTTGAACATTACCTGTAAAACATATATATTCTTCATTTGACTTTTAAGGGTGAATTTTACCCACGGTACTCCAATTATATAACTCGTAATAATTCAGTATCTGAAAAATTATTTGTAATATAAAAGTACTCAAATTATGTAAATCGTAACAATTCAATACCTCAAAGATTATTTGTAACACAAAAGTACCTCAATATTTATTTTGTAAAACAAAAATACTTTAACTTTTATTTTGTAACTAAATAGTACTTCCGTCTTTAACTGTTAACCTTCCTAACATAAGTGTAATATGAAATATCCACATCAAATAAATTTTAATAAAAATAAAATTAGCTATAATATCAACATCAGATAAATTTCAATTTTAATAACTGAGTATTACAACTAATTTTGTTTTTATTAAAATTTATCTAGATATTTCATATCATACTTCTGTTAAACTAGGGGTATTTGGAAGTACTGTTGAGTGTTCTAAAAACAAGTTTTGAATTTTTTTATTTAATTGACTAATTTTTTTTATTTTTTATAAATTGTTTTTTTTTAAATCTGCTTTTGGAAAAAACATCTATTTATCTATATTTACCAAAAATAGTTTTCAAAACTCAAAAAAGTTAAAAATACAAAAAAAAAAAATTCTGAAAAATGTTTTTTCCAAACACAATACTAAACGAGCCTTAATAGCTAAAGACAGAAGTACTATTTAGTTACAAAATAAAAGTTGAGGTATTTTTGTATTACAAATAATTTTTGAAGTACTGAGTTGTTACAATTTAAATAATTGAGGTACCATTATATTACAAATAATTTTTAGGGTACTGAGTTATTACAATTTACATAATTGAGGTATCATTGGCGAAATTCACCGATGTTTAACTATCTATAAAATGTATGAGAAATTGTTAGTTAAATTCAATCTATTACATTATTGGTAGACTAATATAATCGCATAGTAACACATATATAATCGTTTTATCCATATTGGTTGATAATTAATAAATTTGTACACATATCATTATATGATTGAATTAGCTTACGAATGATGTAATGAACTAAGTCTACTCAAGATTTCAAAATTTTCATATATCTATGAATGCACTCTGTGATATATTTTGGTTTGTTTCTTCGTCAGTACTTCTTTGGACAAGAACTAAAAAGAGAAAACCTGAAAGTAGCAAAACCATTACTGCACCAAACCCATACGTATGAACTTCCCTAATTAAAGAGGATGAATGGTTAGTTCTTTTTATTGAGAGAGAGGGGACACTCTACAAATACATATTTAAAAGGTTTAATAGATCATGAATTATACAACTGGAAGTCGTTATCTATTTACATTTGTCATAAAAGTGAAATCATTCCTAATGTGAAGGTGAAAACTTGAACTCAAGATCTCATCCTCCCAATAGCATATGCTCTTGCCACTTGAATCCGGCCTCAAGTGTATGATTAGTTCTTTAAGTTAACACGAAATGAAAATATAATTCTTAAGGTTAATTAATAATGAATTCAGTGAATTTATATGTTAGGAATTTTCCAAGCGAAGGTAATTTAACTTTAAAAGTATTGGGAAAAATAAAATAATAAAAAGCCTAATTAATATATAGCAAAAAAAAAAAAAAAAGCTTACTTTTAAGAAAATTGGAAGAGAGCAGAAACAGCAATTTCCCTAAATATTTACTGGTCCATTGATACAAAGGTGTGGCAAATGCAATCCCTACCTAACATCATGTGTTTCCCATAAAGAGTGAGGAACAATTCTTGTGTGTACTTATTCATTAATTAAACTAATTATTATATATTCTATATTCTTTTCAACCGGAGAAAATTTTTTTAGGTAGACTCGATATATCTAAGAGTTTCTCCCGATAGAGATATAGATTCAAGTATTTAATAAAATCATTAAATGCAGGTTATTATTTGGTTGGATTTACATGTAATATCTTAGATAGAGTCTATGTAAAAATTTCTTTAGACTAATACCACTAAATTAGCAGTTGTTGGTTTATAATTATTGATGAAGCGATACAATCATAATCATTGATTCCGTTTATTAGTAAAATCATACACAAGTTAAGACAAATATATATTTTTTGAAAAATATTTTCAGAAAAACTAGTTTCCATGTCTAAAATTGTTGTAAAGGTGCATTAATTTTTACCTCAAGGAAATCTTTGTGAAGGCGATTAGGGAACCAAAGTTTCTTGTAAGCAGCAACAGAGAGCAAGGCTTTAAGACCCTTAACAGAAGTAGGAAGCAAAAGCTCAGAAGAAGAATTGAATCCAAGGCTGCTAAGTGTCTCCTCACTGATGGAGTCAGTCATGGCCAAGATTGACCCTGAAACAACCATGGCTTGAACCAACTCAGGATACAACTCAGCCATCTTAAACGCCACCATACCACCATAGCTGAAACCAACCACCGTACACTTCTCCACTCCTATCTCTCTCAAACCCTTTGCCAACGTCTCCGCCTGAAACGTGGGAGACCTGTCGGTTTTATCGGTGGTGGAGCTGCCAAAGAAGAGCAGGTCAGGGATGTAAAGGGAGTATTTTTTGGTTAAGGCACCTACTTGGAATTGCCATGTGACGATACCCTCAGCAGCAAAACCATGAACAAGGACAACAACAGGCTTTTGAGGCTTGATTAAGGTTTTTTGGCCTTTTTTTATGGTTTCAACTGGAACCCAGAAGTTCATAAGTGTGCCTGGTTCGATCTCTACTAGGTGAGGTTTCACTCCTGCCATTTTCATTAGCCCATGTAACAATGGTTTCTGTGCTGCCACGAGGTTCACCATTTGGATCTCTTTTCCTTTTTCTTCTATGTGATGTGTGAGTGTTTTGTACAACCTTAATGTGCTAACTAATAAGGTTTTAGAAGTGAATTTAAATCAAGAGAAATTATTAGATAGAATACCATATTATTAGTAAATTAATATAATTATATTACATGTATTTAAATATTTTATTTTTATTAATTAATGTGAATAGAATATATATAATGGGATTGATATTTACATGATAAACTGAATTTAAATAAGAATTTACGTAAATTAATGAATAGAAGAAAATATGGTTTGCTGTTGGGTAAGGGTTGTTACCTGTTGGCAGCGATGGTGGACACTGACATCCTTAAATTCATTTTTCCTTTATGGGATTTGAATTGTTTTTTAGGCAGTGTTTGGTATATGGGTCTTTAAATCTTTTTTTTTTTTTTCTTTAAAGGTAAATGGTCAACCACCACATTATCAAGGATTATTCTGATTGTTAAGTGAACTAATTTGCTCCCACTTGGTTAGAATTGTCATTTTTGTGTTTAAATTTTTTTAATCTTTAAATTATATAAATTTATTCCATTAAATCTTTTAATTAAAGATTTATTTAAATTAACATCTTTAATTATCAGTTTTTAATTAACAAATAATAAATGGTTCAATTTAATAAATGTTAAGTTAGTTTTTATTTGTAAAATACTTAGCATATCTAATAATAATTATAGTTAATTGGACCAATTTTTAAGGGACTAAAATAATTATTTTAACATTGATAACTAATGAAATCAATTGAACAAACTTTTGAGTGATTTTTTTTTTTTAAAGTCTTAACCGTCGAGTGATTTAACAACACAAAATTTTATTTAAAATTAAAGGCCAAAAATAAAAAGGAGGAAAAATCCAAGATAATTACATATTTTAATGGGTTTTTTTTAGATATTTATAATTTACAATCTCATCAGTGTTGAAAACGATGGTAAGAATTGGTTAATTCTTATAATTCAAAGCAGCACAGATGTCAAATACCCAATTGCCTAAACATATACTAAAAACCTTGTTGTCTAACAAAACTGATATGATGAAAGTAAGGTTTTCTTGCACGAAAAATCTTTCTTTTCTTTTATGAAAAAATTTCTAAGAGATTTTGTTCCTTAATTTTTTCAAGCTAACGTATAGTTGAGGTTGTTTGATTTTTGATCAACGACACCTCCTACCCTCCTCTTCTTGTCCCTTGATGACTTTCAATTTTTGTTGTCTTAGTGAAATACATGACGTAGCATGTTTGACAAATGAATACCTTTTTTTCTTTTTTCTTTTTTCTTATTTAGACCCATCTATAAGTAAATTTATGTATCAATCTAAATATAAATTAACATTGTCTATATTAAATAATAATTACATTCGTCACCAAAAAAAAAAAATTACATTCTAATAGTGAAAGTTCTATAAATTGATTGATCCATATAATGGGAGAGGTTTGCTCATAGAGATCATATAATAAGTTGAATTTGTTGCTCTTTCCTCGTTTTGTTTTTCTTGCTTTTGAGTAATAATCTTTTTGAGTTTCAAAAATAAATAAATAAATGAAGGGTGTAAATATATCACTTCTTTAAACTTTAGGTGTTAGGTCATATATTAAATAGGAGTGTATAAACATTTTTTTTTAATGATTTTGAGGGTTTATTTATGTATTAAGCCATAAAATTAATAATCAAAGGAAATTAAATTAGTCAAACATACCATGAATGACACAAAAATCATAAAAATTGTCGATGAGAAATCAGGGAGAGATGAGTCCTAAATTCTATATGGAAGCCTATTATGGGTAAGAAGTCATAGCTTAACTCCTTCATGAATTTTATCTACAGGATTTCAACTATATAAATGGTAATAATTTAATATTTCAAAAATTATTTATAACATAAAATTTTTTTAACATTTATTTTATAACTAAAATAATTTTTAAAAAATTAAATTATTATAATTTACATAGTTAAAATATCATCAGTGAAATCCTAACAAGCATGCATTGCTTCTCTTCAACTACTGTTATTAACTTCAAAACAGATATATATATATATATATATATATATATTGGTATGATCTTCTTGTGCTTATACTTCATTTGTATATATATAAGGTCAAAATGGGTAAATTTGCCCCCAAAATTATATCCTTGAAACAAGTCACATTCTAAATTATTACTCGGTACAAATAAATTCTTTAAGCAAATTTGCTCTTTAAGCCTATATATAATGTGGAAACTGTCTAACATTATCTTTATAATGATATGTTGTGACGGAACTGCATTCAATTGAGATGGACAATTATCTCTCTTAATTTTTTTTAAAATATAATAGTATATAAATTTATATAATTTTTAAGATTTATCCAATATATAAATAATATTGGAAGTCTATTTTTACACTTTCTTATTTAGGCTTTTGGCAAGTAATTTCATCTATGGTTACTGAACTTTGCTTTTATTCTAGTAAAACTACAAAACTTTTTTTCATCCTAAAAAAATCATTGAATTATATTTTCATTTCACTAAAGTCACTCCTACCAAATTTCGAGGATACGTTAGCCACAATGTTAGATTTTCAGTTACATTTCAGCCACTACATAAAATTTACAATGATACATCAGTTGCCACGTCAGATTTCCGGTTAGTTATATCTAAAAATTGGCCGAAAGTTATTTTAATAAATAAAAACATAGTTGAGTGATATTTTGGGAGAAAATTTTTCTTTTTTTGTAATTTTACTGCAATAAGAACAAAATTCAATAATCATAAATGAAATTAATCCAAATTTTAACTTTTTACCCCCCTAATTTAAAATTACTGGCTCCACCTCTTATAATGTGAAAACTAGCATGTTCTAATTTGTACTACCTAGTAATAGTGTATTGGTTATCTCTTTATTAAATAAAAGATGCAGCTACTCTGGTTGACACTCTTGAATTAGGAATCACTTTTTGGGATTGATAGTTCAGTTGTGCATCTAAAGGAAAATGAACATGTTCATGCTTAAAACTTTCTTCGATATTATTATAATTTATAGTAATTAAGACAATAAATTTTAATTGAACATAAAATATATCATTCCAAAATAAAAATCTTTCAAATCCAAAGCTTAAAAAGGAAAGAGGAATTAAAATATAAATATATGCGTGCAAGTTAAGATTTCATTAACATGCATGCTAATTGAAATTTGTTATTAGAAGAAAAATAAAATAAGCAACGGTGGAGCTTTACTCCGAATTTTCAGAGAGCCGAAATAAACTGCAGTAACATTTATTGTTAAGAAAATATTTATTATAATTTTTAAAATTTTTGGAGGAAAATATTAAAATTACATAAAAAAAAACTTATTATAGTTTTTAATTATTACTATATATATATATATATAAAAGAAAGTTTCAAAATTTTGGAGGGAGCGATGATTCTCCTTTGCCCTTATAAAGCTCCGCCCCTAAAAATAAGCGCTACATAGAATTTTAAGATTTAATTTTCTTTAAAATGATGAAAAAAATAATTACTGATAGAAAAATTATAATTGTCATTAGTTGAAAAAACCACAAACCTAAGCTTAATAGAAAAAAAGGCCAAAAATTATGACCTAACACCCTGCAACTGTCGTCGATTTTCGTTAAATAAGGAGATGTTATATTTTGTTTTTTTTTTTTTTCCTAAAATTATTTTTATATCTTTTTTATCAATTTATTTTTAAAATAAATAATTATTCCACGTATATTTACATTTTTTTTGTTTGTTTTATTTTTCTTGATTTCATGGTCTTATATAGCATTTGGTTTTTCATCGTTTTATTACAAAAATTTATATTTTTGTATTTTTATTGTGATATTTTATTTTTATGTGGGTGATTTAAACAGACAAAGTGTATTTGATCTGATAAAAATATAACAAATCCTATTATGATCCTCAATATATTGTAAAATTAGAGTCATAGGTATTCTAATCACTATAATATTATTAAATTTATAGGCATTGAGCCGATTTATTATCTTATTAACATATATGCAATGAAATTTTCACAGTTTCAATCTTTATGGTTTTTAGCAGATTTATGTATGTATTCTTATTAATGTATTGCTAGTTCGAATTAATAAAATTATTTATCTTTTCCAAAAATGAAAAAATAAAATAAAAAAGGCAAAAATTATGACCTAACACCCTAAAAAACTGACATTTGCATCAAAATGGTATCAAATATTTGTTTTATATCAATTTAGCACCATATTTTTACAATTTTATTTCATAATGGTATCAAATCTTTATTTTGTATCAATTTAATACCACATCTTTACAATTTTGTTTCAGATTAAAGTATTACAATATTTGAGGTATAATTTATCTGATGTGAACACTAAAAATACACATGTCATACTATGTCACATGTCACTTCATGTAAAAAAAATGCCATATATTTTAGTCTTTAAACATATGAGTTGGTAATATATGATATTTTTATCTGAAGTGGTATATAATGTGATATGATATGTGTATTTCCAGCATCCACATCAGATAAATTCTACTGTAAATATTGTAGGTATTTTCATCTGAAATAAAATTGTAAAAATGTACTAAATTGATACAAAACAAAGATTTGATACCATTCTAAAATAAAATTGTAAATATATAATACTAAATTGAGATTAATTGTACATGTGGTCACTGAATTTTATATTACTTTCATTTAAACGACCAAATTTTTTTTGTGACAAAAATAACTGAACTTAACTTTTATTGTACAAAAATCACTTTCGTACTGTAAGCTACCCGGATGCAAAGCCACATCACTGCCATGTAAGTCATACGTAAGCATCTAGGCAGCCAACTAATTAAAAGTGATTTTTGCGCAATGAAAATTAAGTTCAATTATTTTTGTGTTACAAAAAAATTTGGTCATTTAAATGAAAGTAATACAAAATTTAGTGATCACCAATGCAATTAACCGTACTAAATTGATATAAAATAAAAATTTGATACCGTTTTAATATAAGTACTAAAGTTTTAATACAAAAAACTTCATTTTACCTAGAATTCTACGGAGAGAGTTCCAATCTTAATTTGTCTCTCGCTCTCTTTATTTTATCATTATTAAATTATATAGTCATTTTGTTAAATTTTAAAATATTTACTATTAGTTAGAAAAAAATATTTTTTTTAATCAATGGATATTAGTATAATATGTCAAACTTTAAGAGATTATTAGTACAATAGATCAAATTTACATAAGGTATTAATGCAATAAATCAAACTTCAGAGGGTAAATATCAAATTTTTTTCTTAGTTATTTTATTACAATTTAACGTGTTTTTAACATAAAATTTAATAAAATGATATATAGATTATAATAAAATAAATAGTACAAATTATATAATTTTTAAACATTACAAAATTTTAGAGTATTACCTCAAATTAGAAAGAATAAATAGTAATTTTTATTATTGAAGATAAAATCTCTATGGAAAAGTCTTGGAGAGTCGTAAAGGCTGAACTGTCGTAAATTCTTGTGCACGGAATTTCTCTTCCTTCTCAGTGATTAAAGTTCTTGCAAACTAGTCAATCTAAAAATTCTACATTGTTTTGATCGATTTTTGGCGTAAAAAAATAGAGTACATACTACTAAATTTGGTTCTTGCAATTAAACTCAAGCTTCCAACTTTTTCAACAAATAGACCACAACATTGGCCGATCCAGATTCTTTTAAAGGTAAACAATTGTATTTTTAATTTTTTAAATACAGGTAATAGTATATAAATTTATATAAATTTTAATATTTATTTTCTATAAAATAATATATTTACTCCATAATTTAGAAATCTCTCCTAAAAAAAATAAATTTACTTCCCTAACTTTGAAAGTTTGATTCCGCCGTTGTGCATAAAGAGCAAACATACAATTTATAGCATGAAAATAACGCAGAACAACACATAAACTGTGCAAAATTAAAATCTGTCACATAAAGTGGATGTAAAACGAAAAGAAATAAAAGATTCGATGTTCACTTTCTTAAATAATAATAATAATAATAACAACTTGATCTGTAATATAACTTATATAATCAAGTTTATGCTAAAATGTACCAAAAAAAAAAAAAGGGAAAATAGTTTATGCTCAAAACTTTCCTCATTTATTTTTAAAAAAAAAGTTCTTCATTTTGTTTGATATTGTTATAATTTAAAGTATATAATTAATACCATTTAAAAAAAAAAGTATTTAATTAATACAGTAAATTTTAATTAAACAGAAACATGTCCTTCCAAAATAAAAATCTTTCAAAGTTCACAAAAGAAATTATGAGAATAAAGGCAAGAGGAGTTAAAATATGTGTACAAGTTAAGATTTAAATCATTAACATTTTATTTGAAATTTGTTATTAGAAGAAAATAATTTTTTTTTTTTAAATGTTCTATAGAATTTTCAGATTTTATTTTCTTTTAAAAAAGGATTTAATTTTCTTTAAAAATATGGAAAAAAAAAAGTAGAAACCCTAAAACCTATGTTTGTTAAAATTCCTCAGATTGCTCCCAAATTTGGTTTTTTTATCCAAATTACCCCTAAAATTTAAAAAAATTAACATGGAAGCTAACATAGCATATTAGGTGTATACACACTCTGATGCACAAATTCATTATTACACATTAATTTTTTTTTTATTTTTTCAATATAAATCCCACTTTTTCTTACTTTCTTACAAAATCACTCTCTTTGTCCCTCACCACCCAAATTGGAATTTTCCCAATCTACTTAAATCTAAATCTATACAAACACACGCGAAGTTGAACTATCTATACATCATACACAATAACTTAGGCCATACGGAGAAAAAAAATTTTGAGATTTCAAGGAACAATTGGGTTACGTTTTTAGGATATAATCATGAATCATCATTCCCACATATTTTCTAGGTAATTTCAAAGGATGAGCTTTTATTATTATTATTATTATTATTATTATTATTATTGTTATTATTATTATTATTATTCAAAGGAAGAATTTATTGAGCTCAAAAACAGTATACAAAACACTGTGGAAGAACTAAGAACTAACTAGCAAAGATGTTTTACCAATTAGCAAGAATAATAATGTTCCTATAGCTATACTGTACATGTTGCCTATACAAAAATCTGAATAAAATGGCCTCTCTAATCCCCTGTACAATTCTAATAACACAAGGATTCTAGTTTTGCAAAATCACTTCATTTCGGATTTTCCAAATATGATACACTATAGCACTAAAAGCTAATACGAACTCTACTGATCAGAGTTTTTCCAACGGTTTTCCTGGACATCAAACTAACTTCACACCTCCAAGAGAAAGTAGTTCTAGTAATACCATAAGTCTTCAAAACAACATTCCAAATATGGCTAAAGAAGGCACAATCAAAAAACAGGTGACCAATGTTCTCTGTCTCATAATTACAAAGAACACATCTATTGGAGTCACAACAATGCCAATAAAACAACTTATCTCGAGTTTGCAATCGGTCTTTCAAAGTTAGACAAGTAATGAAAGCAAACCTGGGAATTTGTTGAGGAAACCATAACAATCTATACCACAGGACAGGGTGATTATTAGTCATCAAAGCATTATAAGTACTAGCAACAAAGAAGGATCCAAATCTTTCCAATCTCCATTTGATGGTATCATCATAGGTCCCAAGAGAAGGAAAATGAAAACGAACATAATTCCAAATATCATAAGTGTACATACTTAAAGGAGAAGGAAATCTCCAATTACCATCTCTATAAACCTCACTCACCTTAGTATTACTATCAACACCAGCATCCTTGAAGTTGACATTAGGAAAAAAAATAAGAAGAGATTTGCCGTATGTCCAAGGGTCAAACCATAAATTGAGTTTTTTACCATTACCCAAAGTATAGTCAAAGAAACATTTTGCTTATAGTTAAAGAAACATTTTGCTAAGGGTCGAAGCTTCAATAAGCATCTCCAGCTTAAGTCATAGGGTTTTAGGATGCCCTAAAAACTCAGTCTTTTGAGTTTATTAGCAGAAACCTAAATTGCCTAATGAGTATGTTTTGCATTCACCAGCTCTCAAATGTACTTAGTAATAGCAGCTTGTTTCCAGCATTACAAGTTTTTTACATTGAGACCCCTTGCTTTTTTGAAGAGCAAATAGTATCCTAGGCAACAAGACCAACTTTCCTCCTAGGACCTGTGCCTCTCTAAAGAAAATCCCTGTAGATGGCTTCAACACCTCAAATAACAACCTTAGCGAGGACCAGGATTCCAATCTCAAGGTTATCCTTCTAATCAACACATCACAATCACCTTTCGAAAGCTTGGCAAAGATAAGGAGGCAAAGGTATTTTACCGAAAATTGGCCTTCTTGAAAATGATTAATATGCAGAATCTCATACCTAATACTATGGTCCACCTCATCAAAGAAAATAGAGCTCTTGGCTAGATTAGGCTTAAGACAAAAAATCAGGGAGAGATAAATGAGCCCATAATGAATATCACTAAGACAGAAAACAAAAAGGCCATCTGCAAAGCAAAAGTGAGTGAGCTTTAAAGCTCTGCAGCCTTTATAGTAATTGAAATATGTTTTAGTTAGCTTCTACAAAGTTCTAGAGAAATACTTCATAGCTAGAATAAATAAAAGAGGTGAAATAGGGTCACCCTGTCTTAAACCTTTCCTTTTTAGAAAAATACCTTCAATACTACCATTATCAATAACAAAAAAGATGTTAAATCTTATGCTAGCCATAATCCAAGTCACAAAAACAGGAGGAAAATGAAAACCATATAAGATTTTTTCAATAAAGTCCCACTTCAAAGAATCATAGGCTTTTTAAAGATCAATCTTCAAGGCACTGTTATTTCCTCTTTATCTGTGATAATTCCTAACTAGTTCATGAGCTAGAAGAATATTATTAGAGATTCTTCTCCTAGGAATGAAAGCTGACTGGTTTAAATACACTAACTTACCAATCACAAGTCTAAACCTGTTAGTGAGAATCTTTGAAATACACTTATAGAGAACATTACAACATGTAATCGGCCAAAAGTCACTAGGAGAGTTAGGGGTAGTAGTTTTAGTCACAAGAGTAATTACATTAGAATTTGCCTTCTTAATCAATTTATCAAAAGTAAAGAACTCTTGAACAGCTTTAAACACATCTAAGCCAACAATAGACCAACATTTTTTTTATAAAAGTAGTTGTTAAAGCCATTAGGGCTAGGAGCCTTGTCGGAGCCAATGCTAAACATGGCATGTTCAACCTCAACATCACTAACTAGGGCTCAAAGTAACTCTGAATCAGTAGCAGAGAGACAATACCTTCTTGAAAAATATTAGGAGACACAAATTGGCTTCTAGGAGTAGGGGTTCCTAAGGAGTTCTCAAAAAAGTGAAGAATTTCCTACTCAATACCTACAAAATTAGTACACTCTTCCTTATTAGACAGTGTAATCTTACTAATTGTGTTTCTGGCTTTCCTTTGTTTGACCAAGTTATAGAAATAGCTTGTATTACTATCACCCAATTGGATTCACTAACATCTAGATCTCTGCTTATAGAGGCTTTCTTCCTTAGCTAGAAGCTGCCTGAGATATTTCATACAACCTCATTCCTCATCTTGGAGAAAAGGATTGGTAGGATCTTGTTGAAGATTGGTTTAAAGAGTTTCAAGAAGATGTCTAGTAGTATTGACTTTCATAGAAATCTAATTAAAGTGATCTCTATTAAGTTGTCTAAGTTATTTCCTAAGGATTTTCAATTTCTAGTAGATAGTGAACATAATAGAGCCAGGAATCTTCTTACACCATACTTCAGAGAAAATCTCATAAAACTTTGGGTGCTCACACCAAAAGTTATAGAAGCTAAAAGAACTTTGAATAGGACCCATATTAACTTACAACCTTACTAAAAGGGGAGAATGATATGAAATAACTAAAGGAAGGACTAAACAAGTAGCTTCAGGCCATTGATCATTCCACTTGTAGTTAGTAAAACACCAGTCTAACTTCCTAAAAATTCAGCCTACACCTTCTTGGTTATTACTCCATGTGTACTTGATTCCCAAACTACACAATTCAAAACAACAGGAACTAAAGAACCAATCCTGCAAATTAGAATAAGAAGAGAAATTTGGAGCATTTCCACCAATACAGTATGAGTCTTGCATAACAGTATTAAAGTCACCTTGTACAAGCCAAGGAGGATGAGTAGAAGTATCAAGAATGGTGAGGGCAGCCCAAAGCTCTTGGCTTTCAGTAGCATTATAAGAGCCATAAACGACAGTCCAATAGAAATCCAGGTTTTGACAGTGGACCTAACAATAAATAAATTGTTTATGAGATTGCAAAGTTGTTATAATCACAACAATAGAGTCAAACAAAATCCAAATCCTCCCTAAGTCATCTTGATCATTATTGTGAATGAGAGACCAATTATTCAGATTTAGGGCCTTCCAAGCCTTAACAGTATTTGAACAACGAACCCTAGTTTCAAGAGCATCAGTCAGAGATACTTTATATTTCCGAATCAGAGTATGCAGCTCTGATTTTTTCAGTGGGTCATTGAGACCCCTAATATTCTAACTAACAATCATTTTGTAGGGTTATAGGGCTTAGTGGGTTTTCTAACCCACTTACCCTCATCAATTACACCAATTCTAGGAGCATGACCAGGAGCAATATCTCCACCAATATGCATTGTGATAGCCTTAACAAAAGAATTAATCGGTTGATTTAGAGCTTCAAACCTATTTCCAGTGCTAGGGCCAAAGATATCAGATAGAGAAATAGAGAACTTATTAACCATAGTCCTTTTCCCTTTATCAACTGGAGATTGAATCTTTCTTTAAGCATCATCGGGCTGCCTACTTGGTAAGGGATCCTTAGAAGGAGATTTTTGTTTTTCTCTCCAGACTTTATGCAAACCAGAAGCCTAGCAATCTCTGCTAACATGCCCCATCTTCTTACAATTTTGACACAAAGAAGGATTCCATTCATGTTGTTCAATGTTTTAATGAGACAATTTATGTTGTTCATCCAAAAATAAATTTTAAGAGATAATTTAGAACAAAATTGATCTAGAACAAAATTTTAAGAGATAATTTAGAACAAAAATTTTAATGAGACAATTTATATTGTTCGTCCAAAAATAAATTTTAAGAGATAATTTAGAACAAAAATTGATCTAAATGAGAGATTTTAACAAATTCAGAAAGCTGATTAGAGATTTTGCCTAAAAATAATTTAAAAAAATAAAAAATTTCATTAGTAGAAGCCAATGACGTAAGTTGACTATGTATGAGCATAATTCAATTTAAGGGTAAAAATTCCTATTGAAAATGAAAATTTTACAAAAACACGAAAAAATGGATACTATTTTTCATTTTTATCGCCAATATTTTTTTAATTTTATCGAAAACAACTTTCTAAAATTACAACAATATATAAATTTTAAAATCATCTCAACATATATCTAGACGGTATATTTTAGGCATGCCTTAAGGATATCTTGATTCAATTTTTACCAAAAAATAATAAAAAAACAAAAACAATTAAATCATTAAAGAAGAAGAAGAAGTCATGGAAGTTGAAGTGACATCCATTTCTTCAACAATCAATTGCAGCCTTAATTGAAAACATTTCTTCCTCCTCCTTAATCACTAGTATTTCGTCGATTTTGTGAAAGAAGTTCAGTGATCGGTAGGGAAGAAAAGAATTTCAATACAGATAAAAGGACAAAAAATCAACGGTAATTTTGAAAAAAAAATATTTAAATTTTGGTAAATTGTGAAAATTCCTCATTGAGAATTGAGCAGCATTAGCCTCCAAATTTCTTTCCAGATTTTGGAGGCCCTATTTTAATAAATTGGGAATTTATAAAAATAGAAAAAAAATTGGTAATATTTATAAAAATATGGACCACACTTAAATTTTTTTCAAAAATATCAAAATTGCCTAAAATTAAAATTTATGAAAGATTTATCCAATATTTATCAGAAAATTAATGAAAGTTAAAATTACAAAAACTTTACTTAAGATTTATCAAGATTTACCTAAGAATTACCTAAAATTTATTCAATATTTATCCAAGATTTACCACAAATTAATGAAAATTGAAGTTATAAAAGATTTATCAAAAATTTACTTAAAATTTACTCAAGTTATACTCAAGATTTACTAAGTATTTATGAGAAAATTAATTAAAGTTGAAGTTACATAATGTTCACCTAATATTTACCTAAGATTTATGCAAAGTTTACTTAAGATTTACCAAGGTGTACCCAAAGTTTAACACAAAATTAATGAAAATTGAACCTACAAAAGGTTTATCAAAATTTACTTATGGTTTACTTAAGTTATACTTAAAATTTACCAAATGTTTATAAGAAAATTAATGAAAATTGAAGTTACATATAAGATTTACTTAAGGTTTACCTTATATTCACTCAATCTCTCAACTAAAAATTACCTAAGATCTACCTATAATTTACCAAAATAAATAACTTTAATTAAGTTAATTAAATACAAATTTACAATTTTTTTTTATAAGTAAGGTTTGCCCAAGATTTATTTGTTGAAATTAGGTAAAAAAAATTAATTCAAATCAAACATCAATTACATCTTTAAGGATGAAAGGCCTAACAAGCATAAGGACAACACAATTCCAGCAAAGGAGAAAGCAACTTTTGCAAGAGCATTAACTACCTCATTTGCTTGCCTCCTAACAAAATTGATGGAAATGTTATGCCAAGAGGAGACTGGTTCTAAAGGTGTTGATCAAGACTCCAAACTTTGATACATCATGCATTCCGGTCCATAGAATATTATGAACAAAAAGTTTATCATACATGTAAGATTCGGTAATAATTTTATAAATAAAATAAACTTACCTAGCTGTTAAATACACAGTGACAATTTTATAAATATTAATCATCCAGTTATTGAAAAACGTTCTTTACTTTATTAATAAATGTTCATTAAGAAAGATTTATTACGAATAAAATAAAAGTTTATTAGTTTATTATTGCAAAAAATTAAAAAAAAAATAATATTCATTAAATTATATATACAATACATCTTCATCAAAAAGGATTTAATCGATTTATATCTATAGATAAAAAAAGTCATAAATATTCATCGTCCGATTATTGAAAAATGTTCATTACTTTATTGGAAAATGTTCATTATTTTATTAAAAAATGTTCATTATGAATAATGTAAAAGTTTATTAGTTTATTACTATAAAAATTAAAGAAAATAATATAATATTCATTAAATTATATACACAATGCATTTTCATCAAAAAAATTTAATGGATTTATATATATAGATTAGAATAAAAAAAATCTTAAATATTTATCATCCATTTATTTAAAAGAAGTTCATTACTTTATTGAAAAATATTCATTAATTTATTAAGAAAAGTTCATTAGTAGTACAAAAATTAAAGAAAATAATATAATATTTATTAAATTATATACACAATGTATTTTGTTTTAAAACTTTAGGTTTATTAACAATGAAGTAAAAGATTTATTAGTTTATTGATAAATGTTCATTACAAATGAAGTAAAAATTCATTAGTTTATTAATAAAAATTCATTAGTTTATTATTAAAATATTTATTAGTTTATTAATAAAAATTTATTTTTTATATTAATAAAAGTTCATTCTATTTCCTTGTGTACTTAATTTAATGAATATTTTTTGTATTTTGATTTGTATATATAAATTCATTGAATTATCTTCAAATAAACTCAAAACATAACCAAAAATTAAGACAAAATGCAGAAAAAAAACAACAAATCGCATATGAAAAATATAATAACTGTTGATTTTGTTTTAGAATAAAATGAACATTTATTGATAAAATAATGAATCTTTTACTAATAAGCTAATGAACATTTTTCTAATAAACTAATGAATTTATATTAACAAATGAACATGTGTAAGTTTGCTTTATTTACAAAATTGTCACCGTATTTTTTTACTACTCACATCTACAATATAATTTACCTTTTTGAAGTCCAATTCCCAGCAACTCGGTCAGTTTTACACCACAGACCAGGGTCAAACTCATCTCGGAAGATCCAGCGCCGACTGACTTCACCTGTTAAGGGTCCCAGCCCCACACTCAGCTCGTGAACGTTGAGGAGAAGCTTAAGCATATGCTACCTTCTCTTATTTCCGATGCGGGTAAAAGAAGTTTGGATGGGATGATACTTTGCTGCCTGCATCCCTCAGACGCAACTGTTAATTCCTTGTGGACTTCGAGTTTCAACATTTACATGAACGATCCAAATTTCCTGAAATCATCCAATTTGTATCTACCCGATCCAATCAACCCGATTGTTAGTTTTATAATATTTCATAATAAAAATTAATTTATTAATATGAAAAATTAATTTGAAAATATAGATATTTTGTAGTTAATAAATTCTTAGAAGATATTACTGCAATCTATCTAAACTAATGGAATCAACAGTTAATTAAAATAAAGAATTAATTATCAATTACAAATTTAGGTTAGCTGTTAAGTATAAAATAATGTTGAATATAAAATATTATTAGCCACTTTAAATTCTTGGCCATGGCTCTTCCAGGTTACACATTAAAAACCCTTTGCAATGCTCATATATTGCTTAAACAAGAAAATAACAAGCATCAGGACAATGCATATATCTTTTTTTTTTTTTTTGTTGGGTAAATATCTTTGTACATGACAGCTGCTTCTAAGGAAGTCTTATAACAAGCATGAAATATGCTGTCAGGCAAACATAATGCATGATCATGAGATTGTATGAACAGAAGCTACAAAAATTTTCATGCAGAATTTCAACCCTCA